>PVJS01053335.1:0-13320 GCA_004027185.1 Glis glis | reverse complement strand
AGGGCCGGGGGTATAGCGCGGAGGTAGAACGCCCCTGGGTTCAATCCCCAGTACCGCAAAAAAAAAAAAAAAAAACAGGAAAGAAAGTCCTAATTCATAGTTTTCTTGACCAGGACTTTAAAGTACCTATCACTAGATTTGGCTCTTTTTTTCATAATGTTTCCTAAGATGACTGGGGAAAACTATGCATTTATGCACTGATGTCATTCCTAGTAATAATGATGTTTTCCTGTCATCCATCCCTTCCTTTCATCCTTTTTTTTTTCATTTGGGTAGAGTCTCTTGAATATCCTCATTTGATAGATTGCCAGATCGTATTCTTTATCCATTTTAAAGTATAATTATTTCTCTTTTCTTATTTGTAATGCTGTTTATGCATATTTTCTATTCCCATCCACTTTTCTGGAAAAAGGTAATAAAGTGGTGTTCTGCATATATTATATACATGGGCAACCCCAGGTGAGCTTTTTAAGCTTGAAGACAAGAGATTAGAAGCTCTCAACTCCACATTTCAGTAATTGTATTCTCTGAATAAAAGAGCTGCAAACAATGCTATTTCTCCATTTTTTTCTATGTTATCAATTCATAGTCAAACCTTTCTTGTCATTCATTTATTATAAATTGTAAAATGTTAAAAAACAGTTCATTCCATGAGAAATTCAAATTTGTTAAACTGCTATTTAAGAAGATTTTATACCTGCACGACATGTTTCATTTAAGTATTACACAGCACTTTACAAATGTTAATTAGGATATTCCAACTGGAAATTGAAGAAAATCTCAAGAGAGCGAAATTAGGCATGGAGGAGAACAATTATTTCTCCAAGATAATTCAGAGTATCCTTGGCATTTCTAGATCTCACACCCAAAGAACCTGGTTCCCCAGGCCTGCATCATAACCACCAGATCACACAAGGTCTTCTAATCAGTGAGCAGGGGTTTAGAGTGGTTATTTATAAACATTTTTACATTTGTCTAAAATGCAAGGGAAAACATAAAATAAATAGAAATTCTCTTGGCGACACAATTTATATTCATTTCACAAGTGAGACTGTCTAATGAAATCTTACAATCTGCTTTATCTAAAAGGCATTTCAATAAAAAATATAGAGATAGCCTAAAAAATTATTTGAATCTTTTTTCAAGACATTTTTAAAAAGAGAAAAATGTGACTTTGGGAATACAGAGAGTTTTTTGAGAGGTTTTTCTACTCCTGCGAGATGGCCAGATGTTCATTTTCCAACCACTCAGCTCTTCTTTTTTATTTTGATTTACTTGAGTAGTTTTTTTTTGGCGGTACTGGGGATTGAACCCAGGGGCATTTAGCTACCTCCAGGCTAAACCCTCAGCCCTAATTTTTTATGGTTTATTTTGAAACAGGGTCTCACTAAGTTGTGAAGGGCCTAAGTAGCTGAGGCTGGCCGCGAACCAGGATCCTCCAGTCTCAGCCTCCCAAGTACCGGGATTACAAGTGTGGGCCAACACGCCCGGCTTACTTGAGTAGTTTTTAACATGGAAAGAAAGTCCCTGTGCTGAAGACTAGGGGATAATGTACTAAAACATGTGCCTATACAGAAATAACAAAATTCAATGGAAGAAAGACAGTGTAGAGTTATTGACAGGTACAAAGTTTTGCATGAACACAGAAAATCACTTTTTTTTCTGTTGTGGAATGAGGGACAGAATCACAGAAGATCTGATACTAAAATGGGTTTTGAAGGATGCATAGGTGTTTGATAGGAAGGGTGGTGTGTTAGCTTTCTGTTGTTTTGACCAAAAATACCTGAGGAAAACATCTTAAAGGAGGACCCTTTTAATTTGGCTTTGGCTTCAGAGGTTTCAGCCCATGGTTGGCTGGCTCTATTGCGTTTAGGCCTGTGGCAAGGCAGAAGCATGTGAAGAAGGAAAGCTGCTCACTTCATGGTTGCCAGGAAGCAAAGAGAGCAAGAGAAGGGTCCAGGGACACAATTTATCCTTTAAGGGCACACCCTCATGACCTACCTCCTCCAACTATGCCCCATCTCCTAAAACGCCCACCACCTCCCAAAAGTGCCACCAACACGAGATTCATGAGCCTTTAGGGGACATTTAGATCTAAACCATAACAGGTGACAAGGATTTCATGATAGAGACAGAGGATTCACATACAGAAGGAAAGAGAAGTATGAGCATACCTTGAACATCAGGGTAACAGTAAGTTCTTCAGTAGGACAGAAGTTAGGCAAAGCAGTCTATATGCAAGTTTAAAGAGATTTACTAGATATGCAAAAGAGATTTTGACATAAATAGCAAAATAAATTGTTTATTCCAAGCTATACCTACATGATCAAGATTTTAAAGCAAGGATATAGGAAGACTATATTTCATTTAAAATGATCACTTGGAAAGAAAGAGGTTGTATTAAGATAAGAGAATATGGAGGAAGGGAATTTAGTTAAGAGGTTATTATAACATTCAGCTGAAAAAAAAGTTGTTTCAGAAATGCATAATGACAACCTTAGGCCAGATAAATATATCCCTAATGCTGGGCAGGTGGCCAGGTAAGCATCACTTCAAATATGTCCAATGGGATCCCCAAGCATGTTTTATAGTTATTCCTAGGCAAATCTATAAATGCTGGAGATTCTGAAAAGATGTTTCCAAAACACATTACTTGGAAAATACAGCTGAGTCTGATGACCAACACTCTTAAGGATCTAAAGAGAAGAGAATAGTGAAAACATACCTCTCCCCAGTTTAACACTTGACAATATAAATGAGTACATGTGCCTTTTTTCCTCCCTTCCTCCCTTCCTCCCTTCCTCCCTTTCTCCCTCCCTCCCTCCCTTCTTTCCTTCCTTTTGGTTGGAGTTGAACCTAGAGGCATTCTTCTATCTCCAAACTATACCCCCAGCCCTATTTTATTTTGAAACTGGGTCTCGTATAGTTGCTGAGGGACTTCACTAAGTTGTTTAGCCTTGCTAAGTTGATAAGGCTGGCCTCAAACCTGTTATCCTCCCTTCTCAGCCTCCCAAGTACTGGGATTGCACTTTCAATGTTCAACAAGTTCCTCAAGCCAAAGAATAAGGAATTGCCGTAAAGGACACTATCGGGCTAAAAAGGATGATTTCAGTGTGATAGTTAATCTAATTTGTCAACTTGACGGGATCACGGCACACCCAAGATCATGTGACTTTGGGTGTGTCAATGAGACAATTGGTTTATGAAACAGCAGATTAAACAGAAAGTCCTGCCCTAAATGTAGGCAGCAGGGTTCTGATAGGTGCAGGACTTAGATAAAAGAAGGAGAAAGCCGCGTAGAGGGATGCGCGACTCTTTCTGAAGAAAATGCATCTGCTCTCGTCTGAGATCGTCGGCCTCCAACTTCTCCATTTCTCTGAAAAGCTTCTTGATCTTCTGCTTTCGTCTGAGATCATTGGCCTCCAGCCCTTCGAACTGAAACTTCACCATCATTTCTCCGAAGAGCTCTTAGACCACTCGACCAGCTACTGGTTCCTCTGACTCTCCACGTGCAGTTGGAACTTGGGACTACATTGTAAGCTGATCTGATAAATCCCTTTTTCCATATACTCATTCTGTGAATTCTGTTAGTCTAGTGAACCCTGACCAATACATTCAGTGACAAGCGTTTTTCCTTGGCAAATAGCATGACGAAATGCAGATGATAAATTCCCATGATCCACATGTTGACTCTGTCCGGCACCCAAGTTCTGTCTGATGTAGGTAACATTCACTGAAAGGACACTCTTGATCAGCGTATTTTCCAATCATTTCCAAATGTCATGGTCATTTCTCCCATGAGGCCATCTGCAAGAGCTCTAGCTCTGTGGTCCCTACAGAGAGGTCACATGCCTTCCTCTTCACTGGTCCAGACCATCCTCTGTTAGCTTCCCCAAACTAAAAGTAGGTCTCTGTTGATATTTCTCATTAATATAAGGGGTAAAGCACACATTCTGGTAAAATAAAGATAAGTACTGTATTCCTGTTGCTGTTCAGACTGGGAAAACAAACAGTGGGCCGAGAGGGCAGAAAGCATGTCTAGCAATGATCTCTCCAACCCTTCACAATTCATATGCTCACTCTTAGTTTTTTCTTTTGCTCAAAATAGAATGTCTACGTCCAAAGAATCCCTAGTGAATTCACATGTCTGTAATTATCTGTTCAAGCGAAGAGGTATTTGAGATGCCTACAGAAGCTGGGATCACAGACTTAACTTTGAGTTTCAGCTGTGCCTAGTTGTGTGACCTTGGGAAGTCACTTACTACTTCTGATCCTCTATTTCTGTAGCTATGAAATGGTACTGTCGATGTCCAGTTCACAGCATAGGCGTTTACTGTGATTAAACAGAGCCACAGCAAGAAGAGCAATACTTTCTAATTAAAATGAGTAGTTATAATACCATAAAGATTTAGTAGTCATGTAAATGTAAGGGATACCAGAATAAAGAAGAGAATTTATAAAGGTTTCTTTGGTTGCCTCAAGTCTCTGAAGAGTACATCCCAAAGCAGAAAGAGGGAGATACATTTGTCAAAGGCAAAGGCAGGATCCATCTCTGTTGATCGGACTTCCAGAGAACTAAGATTCTGAGGAGCCCACTTTCAGAACAAATAGTCAACTAAATACATTTCTGACTCAGAGCAGATACTTAAAAGCTTTCAAGTCACTCTTCACACTGGATCTAGAATTTCTGTGCCTTTAGATCAAAATCTGTATTTTCAAATTTATCTACAAAAACAAAATACAAAATAATGGAGCCGTGAGAAATAAACCAGGCGATGTGGTGTTGCTGGCTACAAAAGCAGTAAGATGCTCTGGCACAAATGATCTTCCCTGTGCAGAAGGATGACCACCACATCAATTTAATTCCAGCCCTAAGAACCTTGGACTTTTCTGAGACCTTTGGTGTTTATGGGGACCCAAGAGTTTGCTAAATATACTGAAGTTATGCAACAAGGTTAAGAAAATTTGCTAGAACTTTAAGATCAGGAAAGAGGTCCAGTGTTCCAAATGGGGATATCCTATAAAGGCAGGTCAAACTCCTGAGATGCTGTGGAGGAGGCAGTGGGCAGCCAACAGAGACAAGGTCTACTTCTACCACTGACTCGTTCTGGGATATTGGGAAAGTGACTAAACCTTTGTGAGCCCAAATTTCATCATCTTAAAATGCTAGATTCAAACATAAAGATAGTTTCTAGTGTCTCTTCTGGTTTAAATGTTATATAATTTTTTTCCTGGGTGACATCCTTTTTTTTTCTGGGTAACATTCTAGTGAGCTTATGGGAAAAGCAAACTCGAGTGAATCAAATCCTGTACGTGTGGCAAAATGCATGAGGATTGATGGCTATGGCTGTGCTGATTTTTGTGTGAAGAATTTCCTCATTTACATGTTGACAGTTCAGAGTTTCTGAAATCAGGGTAAACCAATAATGATAAGGATATGGCAGGAAGTTTGTGCTAGGTAGAAGCTTAGGATTGTAGAAACTTCAGCATGTTTCTAAACCTGAGATAGCACATTTCCAAGAAGATGTACATCTTCTTGACAAATGGAACATCTCCCCAGTCTCTTATCAAATTAGTTTTCTCCCTGAAGGTAAATTCTTTTAGTGCTGCCTTACACTCATAAGTCCCATCCCGCCAAGGCTCCATTGCCAATGACACCCATAAGATTATATTTACTTCTTTGAGCTAAAATGTAAAGGTCACTTTGTTTATTAAAGCTAAGCCTTGAGGCTAAATATCTTCATTTCACTGCTCTTGGCTGAGAGAGAAAATGGGAGGGGGAGGAAAAGGAGAAGGGGAAGAGGAAAGGGAGAGACATAAGCTGGGGGAACAGAAACTTTTATTGATCGACTGATATGAAATTGATCTGAGAGCTTCCTGAATCCTAACCAAATTTAGCTGGGCTCATCCATAGCCAAACTAGAGTTTCTACTTCAAACCCACGATAAATCTTACTAGAAGAGATAGCACCTTTCTCAGTTAGGGTAACAACCACTTTCCTCAATGATCTAGTATCTTTAAAAGATGCAGTGAGATTATCTACTGGGAAAAATAGTGTCATTTTTCTCTGCCTTTTTTCTTTTGTCTGCACCCATAGGTTCCCAAAGCATGTAATACCAACCCCCCTCTGGGAAGGAGCTGGAATGAAATACTGATAATAAAGAAGGCAAATTTGTCACCATGTCTTTCTATTTATTCGCTTAAAGAAGGTAGATCTCAAGGGGGTTGCTAAGTAATACTTTTGCTGAAAGTGGGGTTGGAAGCCAAATTAGTTTGAGAACCTCTAATAGCTTCAAACACCCCCAAGTTTCTTGGAATTCACAGACAATGGGATCTAACCAAAATGTCCATTTTTCCCCCAAATATATCATTAGGCTAATGAATGCCTTTTTTTTCTCTCAGACTGATGGAATAGTAAACTGCATAAGTCTCTTGGAAATCTTGACTTCACAAACACCCCCTCTTTTCAGTTCAGCGTCTACACTCAGGCGATTTTTATGAAAACTGCACAGATTTTCTTCTAAGCTCTGAGTATAACCCATTTCCAATTTAGTCTCTTCCTCAGGTTTTTGGCTACACCCGAATATGTGAAAAACAGAGGGTAGAAACAAACAACCAGGTGCATCCATGAATTTTTAAACCAGGTCTGCTGAAAAACATTCAAAACAAAAACCCTCCAACCTCCCTTGGGGTAAAACATCAATCTGAATATTATCCAGCATCGTCTCTGTTATGTGTCTACACTAGCCCCAGACAGATGGCCAATTTGCTTTTACCACCTTCGGTCCATGCAGCCAGTCACTCCCAGATGACAGCTTTTGCAGGCTGGGGCTCTGAATGTGCATTCTGGGTATCCAGGGAACAGCACATCCTGAGAGTGGCGCAGGATGCAGAAAGTAAAGCGAACTCACACAATCCTCCAAACTAAAAATTTTTAAAAGGACAGTAGGAATGCACGGGCTAAGGAGTAAAGCTGTGTTTACTTGACCTTTCATTTTAAAGGTCAATTTTAACTCATATTTTAAAATGAGTTACCATTTCTTAATGGTCCTACAAAAGAAATTGCTTTCTGTCGCTTTATTCTCCCATTTCCTACCGGAAAGTCTGGAATTCTTGGATTCAGGAGTGGATCTATGTGACAGAAAGCAGAATTATTACATGCGCTTCCACAAATATAACTTTTGGCTAAAGGGATCAAGCAGGACCTAATATGGGAATTGGAACTGTCAACCTGTCCTATTTTGCTTCAGCATAGACAAATTAGGCTCATGATTTTGGTGTACTGATATAACTAGATATATTGTTTCATTTGTAATCTGTAGTTGGTGGCATTTTAATAGTTGAGTTCTAATCTATGGTTCCCATCTCCCAAGAAAGAAATAATGCTCTATTACTAAATAATTAAATGCAACAGTAGGACCCACCCCACCTACCATACAAAGTGGTTGCTCACTTCAATAAATCATTTTGAAAAGTAAAAAGTATTCCCTAAGCAAACCCTACATCAAATCAAAATGTAAACATAACACTACTTAAAAACTGATATCTTTACCCTCCAGAATGTTTCCAGGATTACTCACAAAACCATACACAAGGGTTCTTTTGACTCTTTGCTGTAGTTCACCAACACACTACTAACATCACAGACTGAGAGGACATGTTCTAGGATATGTTCTATGTTAATCTTGAGAAGAAATAGGAAGTGTCTCATGCCTCAGCAGATTGAGTTTGGTGCCTTCTTCTGCCCTTCAAAATCAGCTTAGGTGTAATGCTGTCCTCAAACCAATTATTCTACACTGTTGTTTCTTTATTTGTTTATTTCTTGTACTAGATTAGAGTCTTAATACAAGACACTGATTTTTTCATCTCTGGCTCACTATCTCTAGGATCTTCTCCATAGTATGTGGTTAATTAATATATGTTGATTAAATGGATAATAACAAACTATTTTAAGAATATCATGACAATTTATTCATAAATTAACTCATTAAATATTTACATGAACACTAAGCAGTCATATATTGTCACATTACATAATATATATGCTATTGTTCATAATTTTTGAAGGAGAGCAAGAGGGATGGAGAAAAAGGGGGAAAATGTAAGGAATTAGGGAAGAAATAAAAGAGAAGGAGGGAGGGAGAAAGTCTCTAAATAGCACCGTTTGTAGCATTCACCAAAATCCCTATACATGTTTTATGTATTATCCAAAATTAGTCAACAACTTTTATCTTTATTATTCATAAACATCATAGTAATAGCAAATACTTAGCTTTTACCATGTGTTAGCTCCATTTAAGGGCTTGACATATATTAACTCATATACACCAATAGTCTACAAGGCAAGTACTATTAGTATTACCACTTTACAGGTTAATACACTGAGGCACAGCACTACTGCATGACTAGCCCAACATCACACAGATAATAAGTAGGTGGTCAAACCAAGATTTCATGTAGGCAGTTTAGCCCCAGTGCCAATGTTATCACCCATTACTACATGTCCTCATCTTGAATTTGTATGCATTTATCGAGCTTGCTCATTTTTAAGGTTCAAGTAATTCGGTCAGGCACATGAGGTATATACTTGTCAATACTACCGTCTTATATTGTCATCTCCTTTATTGCATGCATGTCGTATCTTCTAAAATAGAAAGTGAGCATTTTGAGGTATAGACAAAGTCCAAGCAAGTTGTAGATACTGTAGAAGTAGTGTGTCAGAAGAAATGTTTGAAGATGGTACGGTCACAGAAGCTATTATGATGGTGACAAGGTGAGCATGGCATCAGGGAAGATTGAATGCAGAGAAGGTAGAGAAAAGCATGTGTGATGGGTCCCATTCTCACTACTATAATCCAAAAACTGACCACACAACTTTGAGGAAGGAAGATTTATTTGTTCACAAGTTTTAGAGATTTCAGGTTTAGTCCTTGTGAGGCCAGCATCTGCAGACCTCAGGGCATGGTGGTAAGAAGCAGGGAGAAGGAAAGAGCAAGGGCTCTGCTCTCACACCACAGAGGCCAGAAGTAGACAGAGGTACAGAGCAAGGCTCTGCTTTCACATCATGGAGGCTAGAAGCCAGAAACAGCAAAAGAGCAAGGGATTCAAAGACAAAACATAGTCCCTAAGGCCACGCTACCAGAAACCCACCTTCTCCTGCCACACCCCACTTGCCTATGTTACCCATAGGCAATAAGGCACCCAGTAAGTCCATTACAATGTACTTACCTACTGATGAGATTACTTCCCTCATGACTTAATTACATGAACTCGGAACATTAATACATGAGACGGGATAGATGCTTCTTAAATTTTTTTTAAAAAACTACATTAAAATGCTGGTTTGAAGCAAATGGTAACAGGAAGGAAGGACCCATGTTTCACATAAGGATAATCTTTTCCCTTTGGTTAGGGAGATTGGTCACTTCTCTTTCCACCTGATCACAGGTGATTCCCTCACTATTTGCAGCAGCATGTGTTGAAATAAACATAGAGTACTGGTCTTGGGCCCATACCTCCTTTCACCAAAGCAGAATCAGGCAGCCTACAGGAAGAAATCATGGTTCAGTAATGAAGGTGGTATTCTTTTAATCCTTTTTATTAATACTAACAAGTCAACCCAGGGCCTCGCATATGCTAGTCAAGTGATCTACCAATAAGCTATATAACTAGCCCTATTCTTTTCTATTCTATTCTATTTTGTGGAAGAGTCTTGCTAAATTGCCCAGGATGGCCTCAAACTTACAATCCTCCTGCCTCAGCCTCCTTAGCAACTGGGATTACAGGTGTGCACTACCACACCTGGCACCAAGGTAGTATTCTTCTTATTTATTTATTTATTTATTTATTTATATTTGTGGTACTGTGAATCAAACCAGGGACATTCTACTTCCCAGCTACACCCAGCCGTGTCTTGAAACAGGGTCTTGCTAGGTTGCTGAGAGTCTTGCTACATTGCTGAGGCTGTCCTTGAACCTGCAGTCCTCTTGTCTCAGCCTCTCAAGTACTGGGATTACAGGTGTGTACCACCACGCCCAGCTAAAGTAGTATTCTTGATGAAACAGATTATGATGATATAGTCATTCCTCTAAATACTCAAGCCTTTCCAAAGAAGCATATTTTACATTATAAAAGGATCACATACTTGTTTGGAAAATAAGGAAGAGTGGGTAGTTGTGCAAGACAAGGGCACACTAAATCACATTTATTAGTATATTTATTGTAAAAAAGCTAGTTTTGGACCAAAAATCAGTCACCTATACAGACATAACAGAAAAACACACAAGACCTTCTTGATGCCTGACACTAGTTTTCACTCTCACACAATGCTCTGTTCATTTGAGTGATTAGATTCTGTCCTCTGGATAGCATGGCTGAAGGTTGTTAGTCACAATCCAAGCTGTTCTGGGTACTGGTAATACCTCTCCCCCATCTATCAGCTCTTTAGTCCTCGTTATCTCAATGACACATCTTGGCCTCTCTCCAGTTTGTATATTGTTTATTGATTGATGAGAATAATGTAGGGAGAGTAGAATATTCTCTGAAAGTTATGAACAACTGATAAAAGAGGTTCTAAATGTAGAGGCTGCTGGAATCATCGCAGCTAAGGTGTGCAGTGAGATAGATTACTGTGTATCTTCTCCCTGGCTACCAGGCTGGGCTTGCAGCGGAGAATTGCTGGGGAAAGCTTCCTATTACAGTTGATTTCTACAAGGACATTTTTCATAACAAAATCTCCAAACATCTACTGTACAGATGACTCCTGTTAGTGAAACTGACATGCGACCATTTAACAATCAGCCAATCTTGCAGGTTAAATTTGAGGAGGATATGGGGCCAATGTATGGGGATAGCATTAAGGGGGGGGCATTTCAAGACCTTATTGTTTCATTAGAAAGAGGAGGTCTCTTGGGCAAGACAGTGGTGATCTAAACAAATGGACAGGAGAGAGAATGAAAAACTGCTTGTCATAATTGTTGCAGCGAAGAAAATCTCTTCTTATTCAAAGTAGAGGACAGGGTGCTTGGGGACTAATTTGACTTGATGCCATATCAGCTGCAGCTTGGAAATAAAATTAACAACCGTGTATGGAAATAATTAATCCCTTGCTCTAGGGGAAAATTTATAGTGAAATGTTGTTTCTCAGAAAAGACAATGGGGATTGTGTTTTGGAATTTAGACATCTGTAAACACCGCTTGAGAAGGAGAAACCTGTAGGTTAGTGACCTCAGGGATCAGTTCCCATGTTTCTTGAGTGTCTTCTGGAACAAGAAATGGATGGAAGGTACTCTGGCTGCACACACTCAAAGACTGCTCCAGAAAAGCAGAACATCCGCAGACATCCTTGACGTCCCTCTGAAATTTAAGATCAAATAATATTGTTCTCACATTCAGAATACTTTGGGTTTAAATCACTAAAGCAAAATCTTTCCAAAGAAGTCTTTTATTTATATATTTATTTTTTTATTTTTTGGTACTGGGGATTCAACCCAGAGGCATTCTACCTCCGAGCTACATCCCCAGCCCTTTTTATTTTTGGTTTGGAAACAGGGTCTCACTATGTTACTGAGAGTCTCGCTATGTTGCTGAGGCTGTGATCCTCCTGTCTCAGCCTCCCAAGTATGGGATTAAAAGCATGGGCCACCACACCCGGCTCCATAGAAGTCTTTGAATAAACTTTAGGTATTTGGAGGAGTTTTATCCCATGGGAAAGGAGCTGTTCCTCTCTGAACCTCTAAGAGATGATATTTAAATGTGGGAATTCTCAAAATTCTCTAGGCTGCAGATTCTACCTCCCTCTTTGCCTTTAATATCAAGACTTTACTGAATGTAATTGTAATTGTGATTTTCCCAAACCTTAAGTTTTCATCCTCAAAATGCTCAAACTCATACTCTTTGTTCAACTCCCTGTTTCCAAATCTATGACTTCCATTTCAGGAACTCCGTGTTATATCAGTGAAAAATGTAGAAATGTTGTTTCCATTGGGTCCTAGCTTTCATTTGCTAATATCTTTCTCTCAAAGTCAGTTTGAGGCAGGAGTATAGAGTTAAATTTTAAGTTGGTGACTGTTGAAAGAAAAGGACTTCATGCTTTATGCTCGAAATGAACAGCTGGAGGAACTTCCACAGTCATATCCATTGTTTAAGTCAAACAACAAGAAAGCATCCAACTGGTGCAAGCAGATCTGACCATGCCCTTTTGCCCCCAAATAACTGATACCCTCGTTAAAGTGCATTTACATGGAAAAAGATATGCCCAGGGAGAAGACATATCACAATTTTAGACACATTTTTTGACCCTGTGCAAATTGGCTTAGGTGCAGTGAGAAATTGCAACATAGCTTATGAATATGTTAATTTCTAGCCTCCCCAAACATATATGTGCTCTTCACCACTTGATTTCCTTGCTACTCTGTCTATGGGGTAGCTGCCTTGCTATGTGGTACAATGCAATGAATAATTCTCACCAACCCTCTCTTTGTTAGTCATGTTGGACTTCAATCCTGCATGAGCTAAAGGACACACTGAGCTGGCGACAAGTTGGTAAATACAAATGTGTCCTTTCTTCCAAAGTGCTGCATTAGTCTACTTGCTCCAAGTTTCACTCCTGCCCCTCTGGCTCCCCAAAACAGATTTCTGATCATGTCCATGTTCTGCTTAAAATTCCCAGTGCACTCCTGTCCCTTTTAGCATAATAATCAAACTCCTCAGTATGTTGTACACAACTTTATGATCTGATTCCGCTTTCCCTCTTCAACTTTCCATAACTCAATTTCCCTCACCCACAACTCTAAGTTATCCCCATGGACAGTCTGTGAGTCTGTGGATCCACTTTCTCATTGCTGTTTGTTCAGTCAGACATGCTTTCTCAACCCACTCTAAAAGTAAGCAGTTTTTAAAAATTTTTCATAATATCATTTAGAGATCCCCTCCTCTGGAATGTCTTTTCCAACTCTGTCTACTTTACATCTTGTCTAGGCAACGAATATATGAAAATGTTCAATCTTAGTAGTAATCAGGGAAATGCAAAAATAAACAAACAAAAACTACACTGATATTTCATCTCACTTTCTCATTCCAGTTAGACTGGCAATCATCAAGAACATGAGTAAGCCAGGAGTGGTGGCAGAGACTGGAGACTGAGACAGGAGGATCGCAGGTTCGCAGGCAACCTCAGAAACTTAGCGAGGCCCTCCACAACTTAGCAAGACCCCATTTCAAAATAAAAAAAAAAAAGAAATATAGGGCTGGGGTATAGCTCAGAGGTAGAATGCCCCTGGGTTCAATCCCCAGTAACATGCACACACAAACACACACACA
>PVJS01053334.1:0-13320 GCA_004027185.1 Glis glis | reverse complement strand
GCGTTCTACCTCCGCGCTACACCCCCAGCCCTATTTTTTTATGCTTTATTTTGAAACCGAGTCTCACGAAGTTGCAGAGGGCCTCACTAGGTAGAGAGAGAGAGAGACAGGGAGAGAGAGAGAGAGAGAGAGTTGAGGCTGGCCGTGAACCCGGATCCTCCGATCTTCGCCTCCCAAAGTACTGGGATTACAAGTGTGCGCCACCACGCCCGGCTTATGGTTTTGTTTTTTAACTTCATGTACAAAGGGGCTGTGGGTGTTGCTCAGTGGTAGAGTGCTTGCCTGCCTACTATGCCTGAGGCCCTTGGATCCAACCCCAGCACCACACACAAAAAACTTCATGTACATACTTACGTAAGTATATACATGCATATATATATGCATATATATATACATACGTGCATATATATACACACACACAAAAGAAACCACACAAAGATCTGGAAAGATACAGTACACCAAACTCATAAACAGTCATTACCTCTTAGGAGGAGGTAGAGTGGAAGAGGGCTCTGTAAAAAAGGTAGGTTTAACTTTTTTGCTATATCTGTTTTCTGAAGCACTTACAATGAGAACCTATTTATATACAATTTATATAATTGAAAATAAAGCAGAATAGGGTTCTTGAAGTCAGAGAAACTTGGGCTCAAATTTCTGCTCCCAGGTGATGTGCTAGGGAACCTACGCCAAGCTATTTTGCAACTAGGAGCTGGAGGAAAGTTTTAATAAATTTATGTACATAAAAGCCCAGCAGACACTCAATACTGACAGCTGTTCCCATGTCCTTCTTCTCCCATACTTTATGACAAAAAAATGTTGAAAATCGGTGTGGTGAGGAGAGGATAGCATTTCATAATTCAAACAAAATTTCAGACCCACTAATTTTTTTTTTTTTTTTTTTGCGGTACTAGGGATGGAACCCAGGGGCATTCTACCTCCGAGCTACATCCCCGGCCCTATTTTTTATACTTCATTTTGAAACCGGGTCTCACGAAGTTGCAGAGGCCTCACTAAGTAGCTGAGGCTGGCCGCGAACCCAGATCCTCCGGTCTCCGCCTCCCAAGTACTGGGATTACAAGCGTGCGCCACCACACCCGGCAGACCCACTAATTTTCTAACAATATTGAAAATTTATGATGTCAGAAAACTCCTCTTTAAAATCTGTTAAGGATGGGGTTTTTGGTTTGTGTGTGTGTGTGTGTGTGTGTGTGTGTGTATGTGTGTGTGTATGTGTGTTACTGGGAATGTAACCCAGGGGCATTCTACCTCTCAGCTACACCTCCAACACTATTTTATTCTTTTATTTTGAAATAAAGTCTCACTAAGTTGTGGAGGCTGGCCATGAATCTGCGATCCTCCGGTCTCAGCCTCCCAATTACTAGAATTACAACCATGCGCCACCATGTCTGGCTTCTGTTAATGATTTTTAATAATAAAATATATATTTAAAAATTCTACCTATAGAGACATACAAGTATAATCCTGGAATGTATAAAATACTGCTTTATTTTTAATGGTGGCACAAGAAAAATCATGGCACAAGTTTTTTCTTTTTTGTGTTACTAGGGATTGAACCTAGGGAGCTTTCTACTTCCAAGTTATACCCCAGCAACTTAAGGAGGCCCTCAGCAACTTAGGGAGACTCTATTTCAAAATAAAATATAAAAAGGGCTGAAGGTATAGCTTGGAGGTAGAATGCCCCTGGGTTTAATTATATAAACAATTAAATGGGTTCAATCCCCAGTACCAAAAAGGAGAAAAAAAATAAAATCTGCTGATCTAAAGATATCTTAATGTAAATACATCTTTCTTTCTTTCTTTCCTTCCTTCCTTCCTTTCTTTCTTTCTTTCATGATACTGGTGATGGTACCCAGGGGCCTTCTACCTCCAAGCTACACCCCCAGCCCTATTTCTTATTCCTTATTTTGAAACAGGGTCTCACTAAGTTGCAGAGGGCCTCACTAAGTAGCTGAGGCTGGCCGCAAACCTGCGGTCCTCCTGTCTCAGCCTCCCGAGTACTGGGATCACAAGCATGTGCCACCACGCCCAGCTGTAAATGCGTATGTCTAATATATGTATATGAATGAACATATGCAGGTATATGTGCACATATGTGTATACTTATTTGTATGTATGTCTGTTTGTCTATCTATCATCTATCCATCTATCTATAACCTTGCTCTTTTTACTGAAGGAGCCAAGAGACAAAGACACCCCAGGAGTCATAAGCACTCCTAGTACCTAGATCTTGGTCCTTTTTTCTTTTTCTTTCTTTCTTTCTTTCTTTCTTTCTTTCTTTCTTTCTTTCTTTCTTTCTCTTTCTTTCTTTCTTTCTTTCTTTCTTTCTCTTTCTTCTTTCTTTCTTTCTTTCTTTCTCTCTCTCTCTCTCTCTCTTTCTTTCTTTCTTTCTTTCTTTCTTTCTTTCTTTCTTTTTGGTGGTACTGGGAATTAAACCCAGGGGCATTGTACTCTGAGCTACACCCCTAGTCCTATTTTATTTTTATTTTGAAACAGGGTCTTGCTAGGTTGATGAGAGTTTCACTACTTGCTGAGGCTGTCCTCGAACCTACAAACTTCCTGTCTTAGCCTCCCAAGTACTGGGATTGCAGGCTTAGATCTTGTTCTTTAATAATAATATTCTCCACTAAAAGGAAATAGGTTTCCTCAGAAAAATGAGCCTGAAATATAGTTATACCAGTAAATAAGGAATGTCCCACCAAAATAATGTGGGTATATCACAAGGACAGAGGGACAGTTTGCTGGGGCTCCCACTAGCCAAAAATGAGACAATTTGGCATCAGATTATTAAGTATGGCAAAATAAACTATAAACCATTAAAAAGTAGTAATCCATGTGCCCACACTGATAGGGAGGGAGGGAGGGGGAAAGGAGAAGGAAAGAAGAAAGGGGGAAGGGAGGAAGAAGAAAAAGGAGGAAAGGAAGAAAGGAAGGAAAGAAGAAAGGAGGGAAGGAGGAAGAGAAAAGGAAGGAGAGCGAGAGAAAGAAAGGAAGGGCTCTTGCTTCTAGTAGAATGCCAAACACTAAAAAGCAAATGGAAAGGAAATGCTAGAATTGGAGATTCATCATTTTCCAATCATCAAGGTAAAGACTAGATCAGGAAATTTCCAAGGATAAGGAGTAGGACATTTTCTTGGTCTTAAGTATCTCCCTTCAGATGGTTTATTGGTTGCAAGGAGGAAAATAAACTAATTATACTGTGGGCCTCTTTTTGCTCTATGCCTCTTAGTCAATCAAATCACAATAAAAATCATATAAATAAACCAGGTGTGGTGGCACACGCCTGTAATCCCAGTACTTGGGAAGCTGAGAAAGGAGGATCGCAGGTTCAAGGTCAACCTCAACAACCTAGCAAGGCCTTCAGTACTTAGTGTGACCCTGTTTCAAAAAATAAATAAATAGCCGGGCGTGGTGACGCACGCTTGTAATCCCAGTACTTTGGGAGGCAGAGACCGGAGGATCCAGGTTCGCGGCCAGCCTCAGTTCTCTTGCTCTCTCTCTCCCTGTCTCTCTCTCTCTCTCCTTAGTGAGGCCCTCCGTAACTTCGTGAGACCCAGTTTCAAAATAAAGTATAAAAAATAGGGCCGGGGGCGTAGCGCAGAGGTAGAACGCCCCTGCGTTCAATCCCTGGTACCGCAAAAAAAAAAAAAATTTAAAAATAAATAAATAAATAAATAAATAACACAGCGGAGGTGTAGCTCAGAGGTAGAATGTCCCTGGGTTCAATCCCCAGTACCACAAATACACACACACACACACACACACACACACACACACACACACATTATATAAACAATTAAATGGTCATCATGGCAAACCTGCTCTCCTATAATCATCTACATATTGATTACTTTAGGTGTAGAATATCTACAATCTCAAGAAATTCCTTGTCTCTACCAAAATGACATGTTCTACGAACCTAAAGTAATCCTAAGCAAAATCTTAAAATCTATTGAAAAATTAATGTATCACATTAATCAGGTATCACAAGGGAGGCGATGGGAGAACAAAGGACTGGGCAAAAAAAATATTCTGTATACAGTAAAGTTGTTACCTGAGCGGACTATAGTAGAATGAAGATGTTCATTTAAAGCCATATTTCCAATGATACGCATTATATTTCTCTGCACTTTGGGGCAATCCTTGTGAAGTTGGTACAGCCTCTGAAGTAGTTGCAAACCTCCGTTTGCTTCGATCTTATCACAGTGCGTAGATATCTAACACAAGAAATTAATGAAAGCTCACTTTATTTTGCACACTTCACTATTGAAGATTACACAGCACACTGATGGAGACAGCCAGGTGACTCCTACTCAAGGACAAAGAGGCCAACAGACTACTCAAAATTCTCATCTCAGCTTACTTAAATAAGCAAAAACCCCTACTATATGTGGGGAGTTCTTCAAAATCATTGAAAAAATCTCAAGAATGCCTATCTCACCAGAACTTCTAAATTTGTGTGTGGGGGGTACTGGGGACTGAACCCAGGGGTGTTCTACTTACAAGCTATACCTCCCGACCTTTTTATTTTTTGTTTTTGAAACAGGGTTTCGCTAGGTTGCTGAATCTTGCTAAGTTGCTGAGGATGATCTTGAACCTGTGATGCTCCTGTCTCAACCTCCCAAGTACTGGGATTACAGGCATGCACCATGCCTGGCCTAAAATTTTTGTTTTATTTATTTATTTATTTATTTATTTATTTATTGGTACTGGGGATTGAACCCACGGGCATTCTACCTCTGAGCTCCACCCCCAGACATATTTTATTTTTTATTTTGAAACAGAGTCTCACTAAGTTGCAGAGGGCCTTGCTAAGTTGTTGACGCTGGCCTTGAACCTGTGATCCTCCTGTCTCAGTCTCCCAAGTACTGGGAACTAAAATTTTTATTCTTAAAAGTTATTCTGGACAGGCATGGTGGCGTATGCTTCTAATCCCAGTACTTGGGAGGCTGAGACCGAAGGATCCAGGTTCACGGCCAGGTTCAGCTACTTAGTGAGGCCCTCCACAACTTAGCGGAACCCTGTTTCAAAATAAAGAAAAAAAAATAGGGCTGGGGGGTGTAGCCCAGAGGTAGAATGCTCCTGGGTTCCATCCCCAGTACCACCAAAAAAAAAAAAAGTTATTCTGCTTGGCCCTTGTTTGCTGGCGACCTGACAATGTCATTATTACAAAATTGTTCCAATTTATTGTGGTGCGTGCTCTGGCTTGAAACTATTTTAAAATGGTTCTCTAATCTTGAGAAATCTGCCACCTGGTAATAGGAACCAGTCCTCTGTGCCAGCGGGCAGATTCCACTTCTGCAAATAAAGACTGACACAGATCAGACAGCTGACATCTGCAGCTCTGCACCCTGCCCTCCGGAACGCCCACGGCAACGGAGCTGACCGAAAACTCAGAGTCAAAAACACGCCTTCAAGAGAAAGGTCAAGTAGAAATAAAGGGCACTCGAACCCTTAATGGATAAAAGAGGTAAGAGAAAAAGAAAACCAATGGAAATACATACGTATAGTAACAGAACTGAGTCATCATCAGTTAACCTGACATCACTGGGGACAGGCTTGATTCCTCCCATCACTAGTGTGACTCACTGATGTGACACCATGCCATATACTTTAAAATTTTTTATCTCATTTTAGGTGAATTTAAAAGTATGCCTTTTAGACATATGCCAAGTGAGATCTGTGCTAACGTAAGAATCTCTCAAAGGTAAAGGTTACACCCATGCATGGTGCTTCCCACTGCAGACGCACCCGGTCACTTCAGGAACAGCTCAGAAGTCACTGCTCAGGCTGGCTCCCACGCTCCCTCCTGTACTACAATGCGGTATTCACTCTGCTTCCTGCTCGGGTCCTCATTCTGCAGGTGGGGACAAACGATGACCAGGAATCACCATGCTTTTAAGCTATGGCTGATAGTTCTCAGAAGTAGAGGGCCGAGTTCAGAATCTCTAGGAGACATCTGTTGATGGGGGTGGACCACCTGGAGCAGCCTCACTAGGGATACCAGCTACAAATGAAAATTTCTGAACTCCACTAAATTAAAAGTGACAGAGGCAAGCAGGAAGCATGCATCTTTAATATGCTTTCTGGGTGATACTTATGATTTATGCTTGAGTACCACAAGGCTTGCTGCTTTATTCTTTTTTAAATTAAACTGTAATCATGTCTATAGTTCCAGGTACTTGGGAGGCTAAGGCAGGAGGATCCTTGAGCTCACAAGTTCAAGACCTGCCTGAGCAACAAAGCGAGACCCTATCTCAAAAACAAAAAGAAAAAAGAAAAAAAACTGTAATCACGACAAAAAAGATCCTCAATGCAAAAAAAGTGTTAAAATCATTTATGCATGCTTCAGTTATAATTCAAGTGTTTGGTTGCCATCTAATACTTCCTTTTCTATCATCCATATATTTTTTGGGGGGTAGGGGGTACAGCAACATTCTACATCTGAGCTACACCCCAGCCCTGTTTTATTTTTTTTTCCTTGAAATAAGGTCTCCACCTGTCTCTGCCTCCCATGTACGATGATTACAGTACCACCGTGCCCCAGCCATCTTTAACAGATGTTTTAGTGGAAATTAACTGTCTGGTAATATGTGTGAAAATGATCTGAGAAAGGCTACAGATAACAGCATAATTCAAAAGTGAATGCCCTATTTAGACAACAGGTTGCTTTCTATATATGCGATTAAGAACTTTTAGAAATACTAAGCAAAAATTGAACTCATGTATTGGTGCTTAATAATGATGATCAGTTCTGACAATTAAAATAGGAAAAAAGCAGAAATTTAAAAACCAGTGAAAAGCTTTTTTATCTCATAATAAAGGATTATTTCCCTCACTGTATAAGATTTTTTCAATGTGACCATAAAAAGCAAACCACATTTCAAAAGTGCAACTTACCTCCGAATGTTTTACTATAGCTTCTAAACAGAACATTTCCACTGTAGCTGACGGAACTTCTCCAAAACTTTCAGCATAAGGAAGTCCATTTCCTCCAAAACACCATAAGCCACCCTGAAATAAAGATAGTTAAAAGTTTTACTAAAAAGTGACTAATTTTTTTTTTGCTTAACGAAAAAAATCTCTGTACTAAACACTGTATTAGAAAATTCAAGCCCAGCGTGGTGGCGCACGCTTGTAATCCCAGTACTTTGGGAGGCGGAGACCGGAGGATCCGGGTTCGCGGCCAGCCTCAGCTCTCTGTCTCTCTCGCTCTGTCTGTCTCTCTCTCTCTCTCTACTTAGTGAGGACCTCCGCAACTTCGTGAGACCCGGTTTCAAAATAAAGTATAAAAAAATAGGGCCAGGGGTGTAGCGCAGAGGTAGAACGCCCCCGTGTTCAACCCCCGGTACCGCAAAAAAAAAAGAAAATTCTAATATGTAAGGAACACAAAATACTTTGGAAACTTAGAACTTTGTGCAAAACTTAGGTTGCTTATTAGAATACAAAACACATGGAATTATCCCCAGAAGAGAGCAATTTTTGCCATCTTTTTCTATTCTTTCCTCGGTGTCCTCTTACCAACAGTATGAAGACTAATACTAACTCTTCATCAAGTAAGAAAAACCCAGGTTGATCATGATGTCCAGCCTAGAAATTCCTACAGTGTGTGATTTTCCAGATTATGCTAATAAAGTCTAATGAAAGCCTAATAATTGAAATTCTGAAAAGAGAAAAAGCATTATTGGGCTAAGTAAAAATGAAGACCATGGTGACAATGATCACTGAGCTTTTAATTCTCTCCAAGTTGAAATTCAAGTTCATATGGAAGAAAAATAAACAAGAGTTAGGAAAATCATAAAACAGAATAGTGGTGACTTCCTAATATACATTAAAACATACTATAGAAAACAAAAATGAGGGAAATTTTCAGCTCTTATCACAAATCAAAGGTTACTGTCCTAATATACAATAATCTCCTATAAATCTGTGTGAATCATGCCAACAATACTATGTAAATATGGGCAAGAGTCATAAATAGGAAGTGCATAGGAAAAGAAACAATGCCTCTAAACATGAGAAGATGCTCAACATTGCTCGTAACGAGAAGTGTACACTGAAACTACACTGAGAAGCCACATTTCCATCTCTCAGATGGGTGAGGCTCTGGGAGAGGAAAGGCATTCTTAAAACCTTCCTGCCAGTAAAACCAAAGGCACAACTTCTATGCAAGACAACTGGGCAACAGCCATCAAAATTACAAGTGCCCAAGCCTTTTAACAATTTATCCTAAGGAAATACACATGGGCAAAGTGAGAGATGTGCAAGTTTATTCACTACAGCATTGTTTACAACAACAAAAGACTGAAAACCATCTAATATCCATCAGGAGAGGGTTCAGTTAAATAAATTAGAGTGCAGTTGTGTGCAATAGTGCACGTAAAAACATTTTTTTAGTATCATCATATATTGAATTTCTTTTGTGTGTGTGTGTGTGTGTGTGTGTGTGTGTGTGTACTGGGGATTGAACCCAGGGGCATTCTACCTCTGAGCTATACCCCTAGCCCTATTTTATTTTTTTTAGTTTGAAACAGGGTCTCACTAAGTTGTGGAGGGCCTCACTTAAATTACTGAGGCTAGCCGCAAACCTGCGATCCTCCTGTCTCAGCCTCCCAAGTACTGGGATTATATGTATGCGCCACCATGCCTCGCTAGAATCTTCATATATTGATATATACCAATCTACAAGAAAGCCCTAAGTGGAAAAAAGAAGAAGCTGAACTGTGTGAATCATGTGCTACCATTTGTATAAGTGTGTGTGTGTGTGTGTGTGTGTGTGTGTGTGTGTGTGTGTGTGTTGGGTTAGGGGAGATGGAAGGAGGACTGATGACTGCATCTTCTTTTGAAGAGTTTCACCTTGAAGTAGAGGTCATAACTGTGTGACTACAGACCACCTACTGGCAATTACCAGGTAATATCTTTCAAAAATGCATATATAAAGCCCAGTGTTTTCTACAGAAAATAATATCTATAAATTGCTGCATTTTTAGTTAGTTCATAAGGTCCATGGTTCAATAAACCAACTAAATGTTCAAAGAAATTTTGGGCCACTCTATAATTTTTATTCATGCCTTCTTCTCCAATATAGTATTGTTTCCAAAGTTTAAATATGCATAGATCTAGCTGGGCGTGGTGGCGCACGCTTGTAATCCCAGTACTTTGGGAGGCGGAGACTGAAGGATCCGGGTTCGCGGCCAGCCTCAGCTCTCTCTCTCTCTCCCTCTCTCCCTCTCTCTCTCTCTCTCTCTCTCTCTACTTAGTGAGTCCCTCCACGACTTCGTGAGACCCGGTTTCAAAATAAAGTATAAAAAAAATAGGGCCGGGGGTGTAGCACAGAGGTAGAACGCCCCTGGGTTCAATCCCCGGTACCACACACACAAAAAAAATATGCTTAGATCTCAAAGATTCATACTGTTTAAACTGAGAATTATGAAGACACTAACTCACTGAAAGTCATTCTCTGGCAGAGATGATGGTGAAGAGTGAATTGGTGGGCTTCTGGGGATATGGAGTACATATTAGATAACAGTATTATATTAATGTTAACTTTTCTTAATTTGATAATGATACTGTAGGTTTTTGGGGTGTGTGTGTGTATGTGTGTGTTACCAGGGATTGAATCCAGGGGCAGTCTACCTGGAGCTATGCACCCAGCCCTTTTTAATTTTTGTTTTGTTTTGTTTCGAAACAGGGTCTAGCTAGATTGCTGGGAGTCTCACTTAATTGCTGAGGCTAGTCTTGAACCTACGATCCTCCTGTCTCAGTCTCCCAAGTACTGGCATTATAGACGTGTACCACCACACCTGGCTCTGTGGTTTCTTCAGAGAATGTCCCTGTTAGGAAATATATGCTGAAGTGTTTAGAGGTATTGGAGCATAATGTCTACACCTAACTCTTAAAAGGTTCAGACAGAAAAATATGCATGGATGGGTAGATAAAAATCTATCTACAAAGAGTGGAGGGAATAATGGGGGGGATGATGAAACAAATGGGACAGAGAGTTAATAATTGCTGAATCTTAGTGAAATGTATTGTTTTTGTAACTCTTTTAAAATTGAAATTATTCCAAAGCCGGGCATGGTGGCACACGCTTGTAATCCCAGTATTTGAGAGGCTAAGACCAGAGGATCCGGGTTCGCGGCCAGCCTCAGCTACTTAGTGAGGCCTCCGCAACATCTGTTTCAAAATGAAGAATAAAAAATAGGGCCGGGGCATAGCGCGGAGGTAGAATGCCCCTGGGTTCAATCCCCGGTACCGCAAAAATAAATAAATAAACGTGGCACAGTGGCACTGAACCACTTGCCTTGTCTTAGCAAATGCTGGAAAATGCTGAAGACAGTGATAGAACCTATAGAAGTAGAGGAATATTAACCATACAGTAGTATCAGGTGAGGCGTCAGGAGCTCTGGCGTGGGGATGTAGGAGAGGAGTCCGTGGGAGAGGCTGAGGCGGAGCACAGTGAAGCACCCAATACCCCATCATGACTGTGCCCTGAAGCCCCTGTCTATGAATAGCCTGCACCTGGCCAGGCCGAAACTACCAAATGTTAGACAAGGCCTGCTGAGACTGAGGCTGTTCCCTGGCTTCCAGATGAAGGGAGCCTGGAAATAGAAAGGGAAACATATAGATTTAGGTAAGAGATTACTGAGAATCATAGGTCCATGGTTTCTTAGATATGACATAACATCACAAGCAACAAAAGAAAAATGTGTACAAACTGGACTTTATCAAAATTTAAAGCACTGGGTAGCTTCAGCTACTCAGGATCAGGAGGCTGAGGAAGGATCAGGAGGCAGGAAGATGGACGGCTTGAGCCCAGTTCAAGGCCAGACTGGACAACATAATGGGTTTAAAAAGAAAATGGGGGGGGTGAGGGTATAGCTCAGTGCTAGCAGTATGCTTAGCATATGCAAAGCCCTGGGTTCAATCCCTAGCACCATAAATAAACAAACAAAACAAAAAACATCGTCACTGCAGAGCATGGTGGCACATGCCTACAGTCCTAACTCCTTAGGAGGCAGAAGCCAGAGGATCACAAGTTTAAGGCCAGTGCCTACAACTCGGTGAAACCCTTTTTCAAAAAAAAAAAAAAAAGACTGGGACTCTCAGCAGTAGAGCACCTCTAGGTTCAATCCTCAATACACACATACACACACAAAAAGCCCATACAAAAACTTGTACAGGAATGTTGATATTGGAATATAATAAAAAAATAAACATTTGGTCTCTGCCCCTGGATCCTGGCAGACAGCTCCTAAAACCCTTGGGAGCCTTCAGAGTGGTAAGAGTATCTTTTGTATGATAATGAGAGGACTGGTGGCTAGGGGTCCCTAGATAGCTTCAGGATGGAAGGTGGTCACCAGAAAGACCAACGTAGCACTGAGGGCTGGGACTTAAGCACCCATCCCGCAATCTTCAAGAAGGGGAGTGGGGCTAAAAGTTAAGTTGACCGCTGGGCATGGTGGCACATCCTTGTAATCCCAGTACTTGGGAGGCTGAGACAGGAGGATTGCAGGTTCACGGCCAGCCTCAGCTACTTAGTGAGATCCTCCGCAACTTAGTGAGACCCTGTTTCAAAAATAAAGAATAAAAAATAGGGCTGGGGGTATAGCTTGGAGGTAGAATGCCCCAGTACCGCAAAAAAAGAAAAAAGTTGAGTTGATCACCATTAGCCTAATGTACTGAGCCTCCATCAAAACCCAAAAGGAAGAGTGTGGAGAGTTTCCAGAGCTGAACATACGGAGCATCCTGGTGGGCAGCATAAGAAGGCACGGAAGCACTGCATTCCTTCCCACGCCTCACCCTCCCATCTCTCCCATCTGGCTGTTCCTCTGCAGCCTCTGTCACATCCTTTGTATTAATTTGTAAGTGTAAGTAGAGTGGTTCTTGTGTTCTGTGAGCCTTCCTAGCACATTAATCAGACCTAGGGAAGAGCTCATGGGAGCTCCTGATTTCTGGACAGTAACAACTTGGGCTTGTGACTGGCATCTGAAGTGGGGACAGGCTTGGGGCACAGCCCTCAACCTATCGGTCTAATGGTATCTCCGGGTAGGTAGCATCACAACTGAGTTGCATTAGAGGACACCCAGCTGGTGTCCACTGGAGAACTGCAGGGCGTGTGGGCAAACTCCACACGTATGGAGTGTTAGATGGTATGTAGAATAGGAAAATGTGCTGCTGCTTTCCTGTCTCTAACAGTACAGCTTTTCCTAACCAGAAATGCTTATAGAAGCATTATCCACAATAACCCAAAAATAGAAACAGCCCAAATGTCCAACTTATGAATGGATAAGTAAAATGTGGTATAGTCATACAATGGAAAATTACTCGGCCATAAAGAGGAATGAAGTACTGAGACATGCTACAATGTGGATGTATCTTGAAAACATTGTGCTAGCCAGGTGTAGTGGCGCACGCTTGTAATCCCAGTACTTGGGAGGCTAAGACCAGAGGATCCGGGTTCGCGGCCAGCCTCGGCCACTTAGTGAGGCCCTCCGCAACTTAGTGAGACCCTGTTTCAAAATAAAGAATAAAAAATAGGGCTGGGGTGTAGCTCGGAGGTAGAATGCTCCTGGGTTCAATCCCCAGTACCGCAAAAAAAAAAAAAAAGAAAACATTGTGGTAAGTGTAAAAAGTCACACACGCCAGGGCACATATTGGATGATTCTGCTTACATGAAATGTCCAGAAGAGGCAAATCCATAGACAGGGAATAGACTGGTGGTGGCTAGGCACTGAGAGTGAATGTTGATGGGCACGGGATTTCTTATTGGGACAGTGATAATATTCTGGAATTAGATGGTGATAACTGCACAACTCTGTGAGTACAGTAAAACCTGATGAACTGCAAATCTTACATGGGTAATTTTATACTATGTGAGTTACATCTCAATAAAACTTATTTTAAAAAAGAAAATTAGTTGAGTTAGAAATATCATTTAAGGCTTTTTAAGAAAAAGGTAATTGCTCTGCTGCTACTTAGGTGTCCAAGAGCCCCAAGTCCACTTGTTCTACCTTCATGTAGAACAATACTTGTACTCTTCATGCCTGAGTTTTGAACTCTAATACTATTTTCCATTAAGAAGAACCAGATCTCCCTGGAGGGCAGCTGATTCGTGGTGTAGATCAGGAAGGATCAAGAAGAGCCAGGGACATTTTAGTGTCAGAAAACAAAGGTAGCCGGGCGTGGTGGCGCATGCTTGTCATCCCAGTACTTGGAAGGCTGAGACCAGAGGATCCAGGTTCACAGCCAGCCTCAGCTACTTAGTGAGGCCCTCTGCAACTTAGTGAGACCCTGTTTCAA
>PVJS01053333.1:0-13320 GCA_004027185.1 Glis glis | reverse complement strand
GCCCTCTGCAACTTTGTGAAACCCGGTTTCAAAATAAAGTATAAAAAAAAAATAGGGCCAGGGGTGTAGCTCGGAGGTAAAACACCCCTGGGTTCAATCCCCGGTACCACAAGAAAGTGGCCATGGATGAGCCGGGTGTGGTGGCACACGCTTGTAATCCCAGTACTTGGGAGGCGGAGACCGGAGGATCTGGGTTCGCGGCCAGCCTCAGCTACTTAGTGAGGCCCTCCGCAACTTTGTGAGACCCGGTTTCAAAATAAAGTATAAAAAATAGGGCCGGGGGTGTAGCTTGGAGGTAGAACGCCCCTGGGTTCAATCCCCGGTACCACAAAAAAAAAAAAAAAAGAAAGAAAGTGGCCATGGATGTGAATACTCTGCTCCCTGCTGCGGTCCAGCCACCTATGACACTTTTCCAAAAAGAATGCCCATCTGCTATATGCATGAAAAATACGGAAACACATGGAAGGCATTGCCAACTAAGAGATTTAGTCCCATATTCTCCCAGTAACATACACGGTGCATTTTCACATGGTTCTCTTTGCCCATTCTTTTTATTCCTTTTTTTTTTTTTGGTGGTGGTGGTACTGGGGGTGGAACCGAGGGGCATTCTACTTCTGAGCTACACCTCCAACCCTATTTTATTCTTTTATTTGGAAACAGGGTCTCACTAAGTTGCTGAGGGGCTCACTAAGTAGCTGAGGCTGGCTGTGAACCTGTGATCCTCTTGTCTCAGCCTCCAAAGTACTGGGATTACGAGGGTGCGCCACCACGCCCAGTTCCTTTTTATTCCTTTAACTTCTCACAACTGGACAATAGTCTGCCTTGCCATCAAACAAATAACTACAAAGACTCTTATGCCATATGACACACCAAGCCATCTAGTAAACATATCATTGTACCCACAAAAATGCCCTGCTGCTGCTGCAACTCGGTGGGACCTTCAAGCCTGGCGGGAGCTGCTGCTTTTTGATTTCTCAGGAGCCATTAGGATTCTACTCTAGAAAGAAGCAGATAGCACACCCCAGCCCTCTGCTCAGCTTCCAGGGGCTCGTTGGGGGGCTGAGTGTCACTGGCTTTCCACAGTACTTTGGGTCTCGCCCGCACAGGCACCACAAGCTTACACCCGGCTTACCTGTATCACTCAGAGAGCTATTCTGACTTTCAGCTGAAAGAACTTTTTTCCTTCCTTTTTTTGTGGTGCTGGGGAGGGAAGCACAAGCATGCTAGGCAAAGCACTCTACCACTGACTATACCCCCAGCCCAGGAGCTTTTGAGAAAGAAATGACAAATGGTGACTAATCACAACCGCCTGCCCTGGTGGAACAATCTACGTGGGCTCCTTCTCTCAGAGAAGCTTGCTTTTCGCCATTTCCCTTCTCCCTCATGTTTTGCTAGAGGTGTGGAGTGACTGGTTTAGATTCATCAATGTCGCTGCTCCTCTCCCTCTTCTTTCTCTGTCCACACAGGCTGCCTGGGGCGGTGGGCTGCTCATGTCCAGGAAGCACCGCCATAAACTCAGCGGCATAGAAAGGTATGGGCCGAGCTTGCTGGGCCTCCTTCCATCAGAACATCGAACCCCTGTGCCCTCATGTCAGGCTGTACCTCCCCTGGCCCCGATTCCCAACGTCTTACATCAGTCTGACTAAGCACACCTTTAGTTCAGCAGGCATTCACTGAGCACTTATTGTACGATGATTTCTCAGTCCGATGAGTCCTCAGTGAGTTCACAAGGTAGAAAGCCACCTAAGCAAGTAATGACAGAGCTCTGTCCTAAGTGAAACAACAAATGAAATTGCTGATGCCCAGGTTGAAGAGAAGAGAGACTAACAGTGTGGGGAATTGGAGGCCAAATCAGAGTTAGCCAAGGGCACAGGAAAGTCCTCCTTCCTCATAAGCTAGCTGCCTCTGTGACAAGATACTCAGTACCCCTAACTTAGCTCAGCAGACAATAGGATAAAGGGAGAGAGGAAGCAAGGAAATGGGAGAGTATTCCAGGCAGGGAGAATGCAAGTGCAAAGGCCCCAAGGCCTGACTGTCCTGGTAGCTGAGGGACCATTAGAAAGGTCAGTGGGGCTGGAGCTAAGGGGTTATGAGCGGGCTACGATTGGAGAGATGGATGGGGAGCAATAACCAGGAAAGCACACCAGTGATTTCTCTCCCACAACTCTGGCTTCGTCTCAGTTTTAAAGGGCCAGTGTCATGGTGAGTGAGACTGGCTCTTTAAAGCATAATTATATGGCTTTATAACTTGGAAAATAATGTATTAAATGTAGATGAGCCGGCCCAACTGGACTACAGATTTCTCAGGCAATTTTCATTTTCCATCTTTGATTCTAGGAAAACTTAAAAATATTTCGTGCCAGTCTTTTTCTTTTCTTAACATTTAAGACGTTTTGAGATCTAAATATAATTTTTAATGACCTGATAAGCGATAGCAATGAGAAAATTGATTAAATTCACCACCGTTTAAGTGTGGTTCGACATGGATGCATTTCATGAGCTCAACAGTGAGTTTTCTTGGGACTTCTCACAGGTCCCTTTCACAAGGTGTTCTTGCTTATGCACGTAAGGAGAAAGTGCTGCAGGCCTTTCCCTCTTCTCCCTGAAATGCAGTGTACATCTATGTTCTAAATCATTTCTCCTCTAAAAGACCTAGGCATGATGAAGAGGTTAAAGATTCACAGAAGGGCTTGGTGCTAGGAGAACAAAGGTGGTATAATTCCGAGGCAATTGCTGTGTCTGGGGCAAACATCTTTCATAGGTATTAAAACACAGCACCCAGCCATGGGCCAGGCCACAGGGAAGGTGTCTGTAACCCACTGAAGCAAGTTACCCAAGTTTTAATCATCAGACATTACACTTGGTCATTTCTGTAATGTCTTAGCTAGCGTGCTCCTTAACCATCTAATTGTGTCTGACAGAGGGATGCGGTTGCTAGGAGACTGCTTGATAAGTTAGCATTGCAGCCCAAACTGGCAACATGATGCCCATTTACTATTTAGACAATGCTGCGACCTAGTCAGAGTCTAGGATAGTCAGTATCACTCTTTGTACAGCCCTGTAAGTAGGTAGGTCCTTGTCACCAGCCCATTTTATAAATGGGAACAGAAAGGCAGAAAGAAACCAAAGTCATTGCCTAAAGGGAGGCAGTCTACTGGAGTGGTTATGAGTACCAGCTCTACAGTCAGACTCCCTGGGTTTGAATCTTGGCTCTAATACCTCCCAGCAGTGTGACCTTGGGTAATATATTTGGCCTATTTGTACATCAGTTTCTCCCTCTAAATTAGAAGCAATAATAGTACCCACATCATAGGGTTGTTGTGAGAATTATGTATTCCGGGAACTATTTTATTTTATAGTTATTCATTCCTTTTATCCTTTATTCAATTCTGAGAGGTAGACTCCCCATGTCACAGATGGCAACAGTGAGGCATGGAGGAGTTACGCATCAGCCCAGGCTAGCAAATATCAGGGCCAGGATTCAGACATGGACAGCTGGACAGTCTGGCTCCAAAGCCTGAGTTCTTAACTGAGACATACCTAAAGCGCTCACAACAATAGGACACATAAGTTCTTCACAACAATAGGACACATAGTGTTAGCTATTATCAATACCAGGTATTTAGAAGATGCAGTCTGTAACACGATGCCCTGAGACTTCCCCCAAGTATTTGTTTACTGCTTGATAGCATAGGAGACAAGACATGGCAGGTGTTTTGACTTGAGTGGAGAGGGGTGGTGTTTTCCTCCACGGGACAGTTGCTTCTCTGTTACTCCTGCACCTTCTCTTCAAAGGATCATGTGCTTCTTTCAGGGCCAACTCAGTCACCTGGAATCCTCACAAGATGATGGGTGTGCTGCTCCAGTGCTCTGCCATCCTCGTCAAGGAAAAGGTCTGTATCCCTCCGGAGATCCACTGCGCCTGTGTAGACTGTCAAAGGCATGAGAAGGGAAGAGCCGGGGTCTTTTCACAGTAGCTGCAGACTCACTCTCAAGATCGGCAGCCCCACTTTGACACTGTCGTTGCCGTCCTTTCCTGCCCTTGTAGCTAACCTAGATTCTCCTCTTGGCTCCTGCTGTCTGTTGCCTTTCTTCCTTGTTTGGTTCTCAGGGCCCTGTCAGTGACTGAACACATAAGGGAATCATTAGAGAACTCCTTCGTGTTTGTATAAGCATGACAGTGGTCAGGTGAGGCACCCAATTGATTTCATCCTCAGCAAGAACAAAAAGTGCTCAGTGGAACATATTTGAGTTCTTAGTATGATTTTGTGATCCCAGGGGCTGAAATAAATTAGATGGAACAAGAACTACACATACCAACTTAGGGCAACAAGGAATGTTGATCAAATAAGCTTCTGTAAATGGGTTCATACCATTTCCCCACACACCTACCAACAGGGCCCTGCCCTCCAACACATCGTTACTTCATAAAACTGCTGCATGCTGAGGCATCCCCAAAAGCCCAGCCTGCAGGAGCCAGGCCTGCTCGGGCTCTTTACTTCACTACTACTCAGAGCACCTGTTAACTTCAGCACCGATCTTGCAAAGACCAGAGGACTTTTAGGGGGGACAGTTGGGGGAGGAAAATTTTTTACACTGTGAAACTCTCCCACCCACTGAGGAAGTTTATATCCCTGACCCCTGCCCACTGAATGCGTGACACTTCCCAGTCTCTAAAACAATGCGCAACACCCCCCACACTTCCAAATAGAGAGATAGTGGGACCCTGGTTGTAGGCATCTGAGATGCGACCATTTGCTAATCAGAGCACAAGGGCAAAAGGGCAAGGGCTTTTCCATAAGTGGTTGTAGAGAAGGACATTGGCACAAGTGCAAGGCCTCAGCAAAGCTGCATGTGACTCCAAGTCCCTCCCGTGTCTGCATCTCTGATCTGTGGATATAGAGGAAGCATCTTGATTTCCATGGCAGGGTATTCTCCAAGGATGCAACCAGATGTGTGCAGGGTACCTCTTCCAGCCAGACAAGCAGTATGACGTCACCTACGATACTGGGGACAAGGCGATTCAGTGCGGCCGCCACGTGGACATCTTCAAGTTCTGGCTGATGTGGAAAGCAAAGGTATGAAGGGGGAGTGCAGGAAATAGAGCAGAAATGGAATTTGCACGAACAGGCTGGTGAAAGAGAGGAAATGACAGAGCATAGATAATTCACTATGTGTGTCATCAATACCTAGCTAATTAACTATATTTTCTTTGTGAATGAGATAACTTTATGCCTTATGTCAAATACTCTCTCCAGTTCAGTCCCCTCAGTTTTAATTATCATGAAATTTTCATATAACTTTCTCTCATTACAACCAAAAATTATACCAAGATGAGAATTTCCATGAAAATCCTTGGAGATGCTAAAATTATTTAGTGCAGATATAGAGAAATAGATAAAACTACTGCATTACTCTGAGTCAGGCCCCAAATTCCTTTATGAGGTCTCCCTTATCATAGAATATATGTGACAGTTTTAAGTTCTGTTTAAATAATGGCCTTTTCATTATTTGTGCTTTATATGCTATTCTGGAAACTGCATACTTTTTTGTGTGGTATTGGGAATTGGAAACATACTTTATTCTAAGAAGTCTTGCTGCTAGACTGAAGTATGCTGTGCTGGCGCTCATCAGCCTCTTGGGCTGCATTTCTATACCTAGAAACTATTATAATTTCCCCTAAATATGAGTTAGGGAGATTACCGTTTGGCTGTTTCAAAAGTATTTTTATGCAACCAAGTAAAGGCAGCTTTGATTTCACAGCTTTACATCATATCCATTGTTTTTATTTACCTACTATAAATGGATCCTAATAATTTCCATCTTTAAGATGAAGAATACCCAATACCAAATGACAAGGTTTTCTAGCAAAAGATTTAGTCCAACATTTCTTCAGTTGAAAAATATTGGCAGATTATTGGTTTTTTTTTCTCATCAACTCATTTTGCCTTAATATAGGAAGAGTCTGAATTTAATTTCTATCACAGAGTAATCAGAGGTATCTTAAGCATATAAATGCCATACACTGCAATGAGAAAGAGCCCTATCATTTTGAAATATTGTAGTGACCACATGGCCTGTCTCAGTAAGTTGTGTCTTCATTTTGCCTAGCAATAATCTCAGGAGGCTCGGGCCATGGAGCAGGGGTTGCTGAGGTGGGCTCCTGGTGTGGGCATCCCTCCCAGGGGACAGTCAGCAGTGACACGGCTTGGGAGGCTCACACTTTCCCAGCACTGGCCACTGCCCAGGCCCATTAGCCACCACAAGCCAGCCTTGTGCATCTTCTCTGCTTCTGAACGCTGACCCACTCAGCAGCCCTCGTGCCGCTGTTGGTAATCAGCCACGCTGTCTTTGAAACTCACGCTCTACCAGTTTGTCAATAGCTGGAGCTATTGCCATCTTAGAGCATGTACTGAGACCGGTGCCTTCCCCATCTGCCTGCTCGCCTGTCACGGAAAGGGAATAATACTGTGTATGTGGAAGGTAGCCTGCCTGCGAGAGTGTGGGATGCATTTCGCCACAACTTACTGCTGGGGAAGATGGGTTCTAAGACAGAACCTTTCAAATATTTATGACGAAAACCATTTGTTTGTTCTCACACTTGATCTTAGCCGAAAGACCAAGAAGCGATATATTTGTTCTTTTAACTTATCATGGACTGATACAATAAAGATGAGTTGCTAGAAAAATGAAAGATAAAGCACTATTTTTATATCATTTGAGATAAAATTACTCAGTTAAATTGCTTTAAAAGTTTTTTAATGCTTATCTCAATTTCTGTATTCATCTCATCCTGAACCAGTTACAGTTTGTGGACTGGCCTCAGTCCAGATATGAGATGTTGATTAGCACTATCCTAAAGCAAGCTAGAAATAGGCCTTACACCCCTCCCTGGCTGTGAGTAAGTAGCAGGAAGCTAAAAGCCCTATTGAGAATAACTGCCCAGAGACTAGAGTGCCCTGGAGAGAGAAAGCAGGCACACTTCCTCCCACTGCATGCAGAGCTATGAAGAAGCGGTACGTATTTAACTAGTTGGTGCTTCCTAACTATCTCCAAGAATACTCTTTTTTATATTTTCCATAGACAAGGAGAGCATCACTTTCCCAAATGCCCATCACTTGGAAATGCAACTTACTATCAACAAACATGACTTTTCTCTTTAAAACAGGGCACAGTGGGATTTGAAAATCAGATCAACAAATGCCTGGAACTGGCCGAATACCTCTATGTCAAGATTAAAAACAGAGAAGAATTTGAGATGGTTTTCGATGGTGAGGTAGGTTGTCGTCATGGAACAGAGGCACAACCCTTCCAGGAAAACCACTGAGGGATCTCCCAAAGCCGTGTGTCCTCACATTGCTACAAGCTGTGTCTGAATTTTCATTCTTATGCACTGTTCATTTAATTCCCTTCATGCTCATGAACTGTCCTGGTAGCATGGGGATGACTTTCCCCTTTTACCTCTTCTAAAGCCAAGTAGCTCTTAGCTGTCTCTTTGCACATTAGAGGTCTTTCCACAGCAGGTCCAAATCTTTCACCACTCTTGGGTTTGTCTTGTGTTGGACCTCTATGATAAAGTGTTTCTCAGTTCCAAGAAGCTTAGAATGGGATCACTTAGAATGGGTAGATACTTATCCCCCAAGACTGGCTCTAAAATGAAGTTCTATTCTACATAGATTCATTAGGAGGCACGCCAGATGAAACTGTCTCTTCTCTGAGTACACCCTCCTATTGCTTACAGTAAAATATTTGTCATGCCAGTGTTTACTGAGTGCACCATGTGTCATACCCCAGGCCCGGGGCTGAGTTAAATAATACTAGCCAAAACACATACTGTCTTAGCTCTAATGGCGCTTACAGTTGAATAAAGAAAGATGGACTTGTAGTCAATGTCAATAAAAGAAAATCCACTCATAACCCTGTATAATATAACACCACCTACATTTGGCATTTGTCTACTTACCAGGCAACCTCAACTATTAGAAAAACACCTGAGAGTCACCCAATGAGCACAAAAGAGCCCCGAGCAGCTAAAATCAATGGTCTGGTGCTCATGCATCTCACCTATGGGACCCTCCTCTGGTTCTTTACATAAACATTCTGCTAGCAGGTTGAAAACAACAAATGTGATGTCTTAAGCCAGTTAAAGGCAGGTATATTGCTGGCCAAAGGCAACTAGGGGGGAAACTGAAAAACTCTAACATCAACAATAAAATATTCAGTATCCGGGGGAGGGGGGTACCAAGTACTTTGTGCATGTATGTCACTGTCAACATGATTTACATTATTATGTGAGACTATAATGCACCAATAAAAGCATATTAAAAATAAAAGCAACAAGATAAAATAAAATATTCAGTTTCAATAAAATCAACTATCTTTCAAGCATCTTCTATATGTGAGGCACTGCAAATGGCAAGACAGATAATACCTTTATTTCAATTACCCAAAGGTACTTATTGTTAATATTTAAGGTGGTAACTTTAATCATCTAGAAAATGGATTGTGGGGAACAGCTCTTTTGCCAGATATAATTGGATAAACTGGGCATTTTTCTGCCTAGTGTATGTTGAAGTAAATTGCCTTCAAGAGAGACATTCAGGCATCATTTTGGGATGAGAAATGTCCCCCAAGGGTGCATGTAGGCTTGGGAACAGTTTTCTGTCAAGTTCTCATGATTATCTTTTTGTTTGTTAAAATCTTTGCAGCCCGAGCACACCAACGTCTGTTTCTGGTATATTCCACAAAGCCTCAGGGGTGTTCCAGATAGCCCTGAGCGACGGGAAAAGCTACACAGGGTACAGACTCACTTTTTGTCTCATATAATGCTTTGCAGTTTCTCTGGCTGGTCAGGACATCCTCCTTCCAATGTGCCTTTTTAATGGGGGAGAAATAAAAAATAAAGCCTTAGAGTGAATTTCTGGTACTGGGGTATTGGGGAGCCATCTTGTTACATTCTTCTTGGGTCTCCATTATTCCCTTGCTTCAATTTGGATACAACAGGGACCTCTAAAGGATGCATCCCTGCCTAAGGATGATGTTCTCCACTACGCAGAGCAAGTGCACGATATACATATTCCTAGGAACACTGTACATTAAGCCATGTCTGTTATGATATCTGTTTACTAAGTCTAATGCTGCTTCACTTTAGCTGTTCATTTCTATATCTAGTTTATATATGACTCAGATTTGTAGGTATTATGTTTAATTTATATAATATTTCATTCGTCCAACCACTGAACTGTTAAACAGGTCTAAGTGCCAGGGAGTATCCTGCACTCTGGGCTACGCAGAAGCCTTAATTCATGTTGCTGAATTTTTTTGTCTTTGTTTTCCTTTCTGATTTTGTTATCGTTGCATGACTGACTTTCAAAATTCAGACACCCAGTACTTTCTGAGGGATCATATGATTAGGTAGGCTTAAAGAATCACTAGATATCAGCCACTAAAGACACCTGGGTATAAAATATTTCTTGGTGTTCACGTCAGTGTAAACACAAATAGTAAAAAGCAAGTTGGATAGAACTGTTAGAGAAGTTGTTAGTATCCGTTCTGAGTTTTGTTTTGTGTTTTCCATCCCAAGGTGGCTCCAAAGATCAAGGCCCTGATGATGGAGTCTGGCACAACCATGGTGGGCTACCAGCCCCAGGGGGACAAGGCCAACTTCTTCCGGATGGTCATCTCCAACCCAGCCGCCACCCAGTCTGACATCGACTTCCTCATCGAGGAGATAGAGAGGCTGGGCCAGGACCTGTAATCACCCCTCGAGGAACACGCATTTATGGGAACTCCCTTTCTCCTCTGGCATTGTACGACAAACCTCTATCAGTTGCTGAAACACATAGGTCATTTCATTGAAGGAAAACATAGTGTCTTGAAGAATACTCGTCACAACCTTATGTAAGCTTGTCTGTTAGAGTTAGCAGGAAATAATGTTCTTTTTAAAAAATTGCACATTAGGAACACAGTATATATGTACAGTTATATATATATATACACACCTCTCTCTACATATAAATACATGTATAGTGCGTGTGGCTTAGCACTAGATCACAGCATGTCTCCCGCCCCAAGAGAATTAAATTCACCTTCAGCAGCTGCCAAGGGGCTAAACATGTTGCAGACCAGCTTGCCCAACAACCAACCGCAAGAGAGATGGTTTTCACGAACGATGTGCCCTGGGGACCAAGGGAAACGCTGTTGGTGGGAGTTGACCTCACTGTCAGCGTTTCTCCCACCCGAAATCATGATGGATGAGAAGAAGCACGACTAGATGACAAGAGTCACGCCCTGCCCATTAGTGTCCTGTTAGGGGGAAATAGTAGCAAAGTCTTTGTTATCAGGTGTATGATTGCTGCACTTTTTGAGATTAATTTGTGTAGATTGTGTATATGGCTGTCATCTGTCCTTGGGTGGGGGAACATGTACTGATTTCAGTAACTATCTACCTGTAGGTCAGTGAGATATTTGCTTATTTATATTCAGAGATTTACCATGTTAAAGAGGCATCTTGTATTTTCTTCCCATTTGTAATGTATCTTATTTATATATTAATGAAGTAAGTTCTGAATACTGTTTATGGTATTTTCGTGCATTTGTGAGCCAAAGAGAAAAGAGTAAAATTAGTGAGACTCATATTTATATTAGAGTGCCCTTAAAATAATGATTTAAGCATAAGTGTACTGTCTGTAAAAGAATTCTGATACTGTATATAGAGTCATATATATGGAAATCCTATTGCTTCAATAGCATCTGCTCTCCTCTGACCCTCTGTCTGGCTGTACGTCTGATGTTCTCAATGCTTTTCTAGTATCTGTCGGGTAATAACTAGAGCTCCTGTAATTTTGTAGTAGTTCATGACCAATCTCTGTGACTCGCTTAGCTGAAACCTAAGGCAATGTTCCCGAAGACCTTCCGAAGATCTCTGATAAATTGACCAGTCTCAAGACTGTTTTTGAAGTAATGAAATCCACACTGTGCGTTTTAGAGTATGCAAGATGAATATAAATAAATATATTCTCCATGGAGAATTTGAGCAAAATTTTCTGTGTTTTGTGTTTCATATATAGGAGAGATTTCCAGTGATAGTCACTTGGGTTACCCCCAGCACATTCATTTCCCACTAGCTGACTTTAGGTGATGCTCAGTATCCTTATTAGGATGAGACTCAGCCGATTGTTATAGGTTCTTGAGCCCCTCATCTATAAAATCATTATGGTTTTATAGTTAAATAAACTTTGCTGTTCAAGCGTTAAGAAAAAGTCACCCTGCTTCTCGTTTTCCTATTTGTATCTTGGAGTTTCGTTCATTCAGTCTTTCAACAAGTATTTTCTTCCTCTGCATCAGGCACAGTTCAAGGCGCTGAGGTTACAGTGGTGTGCGTGGCGAATATTCCTTCTAGTGAAGATCTTATTCAGTGTCTGTGGTATCTGAACATGTGTAAGATCACAGAATCATACCTTCTTGCTGCTTATGCTTCTACAGTAGTCCCAATTGTGTGTGTGTGTGTGTGTGTGTGTACATTTTTTGTGTGTGTACGGTACTGAGGATTGAACCCAGAGGCATTCTACCTGTGAGCTACACCCCCAGCCCTATTTTATTTTTTATTTGGAAACAGGGTCTCACTAAGTTGTGGAGGGCCTCAATAAATTGCTGAGGCTGACCGTGAACCTGTGATCCTCCTGTCTCAGCCTCTCAAGTACTAGGATTACAGGAGTGCACCACCATGCCTGGCTAGGAAATATAGTTTTGTGCTGGATAATTAGGAAAAGGGGTCCCATTTCTATGATATTCTATTAACCTAAAATGAATATTATCTCATTCATTTGGAATATGAGTATCTCCCTATTTAGCACATGTAAGGATTCAAGAAGAGTCATTTGTAGTTAGCATATATAACTATTGTATTAGATGAACTGGATCTATAGGGAGTAATCATAAAGTCCCTTCATTCTTTCTCCCATTGTTCCTTCAAATCTTTTCTGTGGGCTGGCTTTATCTATGCTGCTATTTAAATGTAGGCCAACCCCAGCGCTTTTCTGGCCTCTCAGGCACAAGAAGAGTCTCATTTTAGCAATTAAAGGCCCAGCTCAATGTAATAAGCAAAGCTCCAAATGTCTACGCACATGGAGTCCCTGCCCTCCTTGGTCCTCAGTGAGGTCACTCTCATGTTCTCTTTGGGTCTTCTCCTTGTTGACTGTTTTTACTTCTGCAGGGTCAGGCCTGGGGGAGGGGAGAAAGGGTTAAATTAGCAATGGCACGATTTTACATAGCTATTATGTAAAATCAGGCCTCTGGCACATGAGGTGGGATTTTTTTAGGGGGGAGGATAATGTTTTAGAAGAAATGAGTGTGTGTGTGTGTGTGTGTGTGTGTGTGTGTGTGTGTGTGTGTGTTACTGGATCTTGAACCCAGGGCCAGTCTACCTCTAAGCTACACCCTCAAAACTCCCTTTTTTTGGTACTGGGTATTGAGGGTCATTCCACCTGCGAGCTACACCCCCAGTCCCTCTTATTTATTTTGAAACAGGGTCTCACTAAATGGCTGAAGTCTTAATAAGTTGCTGAAGCTGGCCTGAAACCAACAGTCCTCTTGTCTCAGGCTCCTAGGTGCTGGGATTACAGACATGCACCAACACACCCAGCCCCAGCCCTCTTTTTATTTTTTATTTTGAAACAGGGTCTTGCTGAGTTGTGGCCACTGGCCTGACTGTGATTCCCCATCTCAGCCACCCAAGTACAGAGCTTACAGGTGTGCACCACTGCATGCCTGGCTGAGGATTTTTTTTTTAATTATTGGTGCATTGTAATCGTACATCTTGATGGGTTTCACGGTGGTAGAAGTATACATGCACACATCGGTCAATTAGCTCTCCCTCAATTCTAACAATTTTTTTAATTAAGGTAAATTCACTCTTTATAGTGTAGTGAATATTTTTTTGTGAATGAGGGCAAGCCCATTCAGTCATGTGACTGCCACCACCATCAAAATATAGAACAGCTCCATCACCCCACAAATCCTCCCACGTCCCTCTGTACTCAGGATCCTCCCTCCCCCAAGCCCTGGCAGTCTCTGATTCACTCCCTACCCCTTGAGTCTTGCCTGTCCCACAATATAAGTGCAATCATATTCTGTAGCCTTTCGAGTCTGCTTCTTTCAATTAACATGAAGCATTCGAAATTGATCTGTGTTGTCTATGTCAGTATTCATTCCTTTTTGTTGTTGTTGTTTTGTTTTTTGGTACTGGGGATAGAACCCGGGGCATTCTGCCTCTGAGCTACGCCCCAGCCCTATTTTATTCTATTTTTTTTTTTTTTTTTT
>PVJS01053332.1:0-13320 GCA_004027185.1 Glis glis | reverse complement strand
TCCTTCCTTCCTTCCTTCTTTCTTTCTTTCTTTCTTTCTTTCTTTCTTTCTTTCTCTTTCTCTCCTTCCTTCCTTCCTTCCCTCCTTTCTCTTTCTTTCTCTCTCTCTTTTTTTGTTTTATTTTGCAGTACTGGGGATTGAACCCAGGGGCATTCTACCTCCAAGCTACACCCCCAGCCCTATTTTTTATTCTTTATTTTGAAACAGGTTCCCACTAAGTTGCAGAGGGCTTCACTAAGTAGCTGAGGCTGGCTGCGAACCTGTGATCCTCTTGTCTCAGCCTCCCAAGTACTGGGATTATAAACGTGCGCCACCACACCTGGCTTATTTTTTTATTTTGAAACAGGATCTCACTAGGTTGCTGAGAGTCTCACTAAGTTGCTGAGGCTGGTCTCGAATCTGCGATCCTCCAAGCGCACGCCATCCAACCTAGCTCCAGTGGCTTTATTTCTGTTCCTGCCCTTTGCACACTTTTGCAGCTTTTCTGGGCAGCTGGAGCCTCTTTGCACCGACGAATGCCTTTTAATGCATTTCTTCCAAATGCCGTTTAGTGGACATTCTTCCCAGTGTTTTCTGGGAAGATGTATTCCTGTACAGTCCGTAGTTGTCAGGGCCAGTGATGGTTTAATCTAATTCCACAGGAAATGTCTCCATGCCCTGCCTCCATGCCCCTCTCCACTGCCAGCTGGACCGCCTTGGGCAGGTCAGTTGCCCTTGCTGGGTGCCAGTTCCCTCTGCTGTCACATGTTAGCTGCCCATTACCAAGGGAATGACACAGATGAAGCCTTGGGGTCTCTTCCAAGCCTACGTTTCCTGGGACAGTGGATCCATGGTGGCGGCAGGCAGGGCTGAAGTGAGGCAGCCGGCATCCCTCCTTCGTCTTCTTCCCTCGTCGATCCCTTCTAGGGGTCCCGTGCCCCAGCAAGCGCGTTCCTGTGCATCAGTGAGGGCGGGGACGTGAAATGGCCTCTCCAGGGGCTGCCAGCTTTGTAAGGGAAAAAAGGCCCACGCAAAGCAAACTATAATTCCAAGCATCCCAGAGAAGGGCTGCAGCAGGTGGACCGGCACTGAGGGAGCGGGGGAACTTTTCTGATCCCAGCCCTGAAGACCCACTTGCTCTGCTCTGGCCAGAAGTGGGGTCTGAGGCGAAGGAGGAGGAGATGAATTTAGGAGGAGTGTTGTATCCTGCATATTTTCTCACCTGGGGCCCAAAAAGATGAATCTGAGGTAACAGAAGAAATACAAAAAATAGGTAGAAAGGAGACAAATGGGGAAGGAAAGAGGGACTGTAGCTTTAAATCTAAGAACTCTGTGATCACCCTCACCTTCACTTTGAAGGCCTGTTTTCCTCCAGGCCTGAATTCTTAAAAGCTCCAATAAGTCATAGGGTACTCTAAGCCCAGTTCATTAGTGCCTATATATTTTGTTAGCTTACAGGATATATTTTTAAACTGATCAAAAAGAGTCCAGAGAAAGATATTGCTCAAAGCCCAATGCTATGGGTACAGTCCCAGTGCCATCCATCAACTAGATAATGTCAACCTGAAGATTCTGAGAAGAGCCAGGTGATTGTCACCTGCTCTGTGCTCCACAGTCAAAGGAATGAAAATCATTAGGCTTCCGGATGTGATGGCACACACCTGTAATCCCAGTACCTGGGAGGCTGAGACAGGAGGATTGCAGGTTCGAGGCCAGTCTCAAAAACTCAGGGAGACCCTCAACAACTTAGTGAGAACCCGTTTCAAAAATAAAAAATAAAAAGGGCTGGGCATGTAGCTTGGAGGTGAATTGCCCCTACCTTTAATCTCCAGTACTACAAAAAATAAAAAATAAAAATAAAAGCATTGGGTGGGCTGATATCACTCCACACACGTCCCATGTTCTCCATTTACAAAGTTTCCTTTAAAAGTAGGGCCATGAAACCCCAAGTGTGTCTCTCACTCTGGAGGCGGCCCACATTCCCCCTTGAGTGTGTGTTTCTTGCTTTCCTAAATACATTCTGTCTATGTCTTTGGCATATGCTGGGATTTTTTTCCAACATGTAAGCCAAGGTCCCTGTGGTCCTGAGTTGTAGTCCCCCTCTCTCCCCCACTGGAAACCCCTCTGGACCCTTCACCCTTCTCCCTTGACAACTCCAGCTCCCTCCACCAGCAGAGAAATGGGCGGTTCAGCCTCCTCAGCCTGGCGATTCTATCCTGCGTCCTCCGGCCTCAGAACGGAAGTGGTGGGAAGTAGGCTGAGGACAAGGGGCTGCCGCCTCCAGGCCAGGAAAGCCCCTGCCACGTCAGGCTTGGTCACCAGCCCAGCCTCTCTCTGAGGTGGGCGTGCGGAGAAAAGCCTTCTGTGTGGATGTGCAGGTTCCCCAGCAGTCTGTGGGAGGCGGGTGGGTGTGAATGACGGAGCTGAGCTGTCACCTCTGAGGGCTCTGGGGCGGGGCCACGTCCTCTCCAGGTGGAACAGGTCAGGGAAAGGGTCCCTCAGGGCTAGGGGGTGTACATGACTCCATTTAATCTGAACAAGGTTGGTGTCAACATCTCACAGTTGCATGGATGAAGGAACAGGAGGTTCTGAATGAGGCTTTAAGCAATTTACTGTAGTTCAGAGTTCACAGCAAAGGACGTGAAACAAGACCTGTGCAAATCCAGGGCACAGGTGCTTTCTCTGGCTCTCTACGGCCTTCTGTGATGACCTGCATGGTATTCGAGGGTTCTTAGCATCACCTTGAACCTGGAAGGGAAAAGGGAATGGGAGAGCTTCTTCCATCTCTCTGCCTGATAACGTGGTAAGAAATTATTATTTGACACTCATTTTCTTAAGGGTAGTAGGAATGATCTCTCTTCAGGTAGCCCTTTTTTTTATTTTACTTTGTATTTTTAAATTTTTGGTACTGGGGATTGAACCCAGGGACATTCTACTTATGAGCTATACCCCCAGCCCTTTTAATTTTTTTTTTTTGAAACAGGCTCTCACTAAGTTGCTATGGCCAGCCCTGAACCTGAGATCCTCCTGTCTCAGCCTCTCAAGTACTGGGATTACAGGTGAGTACCACCGTACCTGGCAGGTAGCCCTTTTCTAGAATTCAAAGGCTCTGCCCCACTTCCTGTCTCCCACTGACCCAGAAGTTATACTGTGACCTCTGTATCCCATCTCCCATAATCCCTTGCCTCTTCCTTCCCAACCTGGGCCCCAGTGTGTGGCTCTGGAGAAGGACAGTGTGAAGGTGGTTGTGACCAGAGACTACACCATCAGCATTCACAAGCCATGAGTAAAGTAGGCTGCAGAATGGATGTCTCTCTGGCACTCAAAGAAATCTGGAATTTGCTGTAAAGGAGAGAGAACTTCCACTGTGCACATTGACACTGAGCCTGTCAGCAAAGCTGTCTGGAATGGCCCGAGGAATAAGGACTATCTCATACTGCAGTGGCATGTAATGAGGATGAAGAGTCACTAAGAAAGTGCTACACTCTGGTTACGTATGACCTGTCATCACTTTGAAAAATCCACAGTCAATGTGGGTGAGAGCTAATTGCTGATTGTCAAATACAGTATAAAACTTAATACTTATAAACAAAGGCTTGTGAGGTAATAACAAATCAATATGATCTTTTAATTGACTCTCAGCTATCTCCTCCCACCCCTGCCCCCAACTCGTGTGAATAACGGTGATCAACTGGAGTAAGCCAGCTATAGTTTTGTGGATAATGGTAGAAGACATGAACCTCCAGGGTGAGAGACGGAGGACTTGCTACTCATGGCGCAGAGGACAGCACAAGCGTCAGTCCCTGACTTCAAGTCCCATGGGTACAGCATGGAGGTATAGACGGATGCTACACAGACACTGGGTTTGTGTCCAACAGAGGGATATTGAGCTTGAGGAACCCACCATTTTGTAGCAAGCAGTCAGCAAGACCACTCTTTTATCTTGAGAGAGATTTCACCTCACCCCTTTTTCTTCCCATGACTCCTGCTCCAAGGTTAGTGCCAAGCCCCGGAGCTACGTTCTCCCTCATTTTTCTTTTCTTTTTCCTTCTTTATTCTCCCTCCCTTCCCCTCCCTCCTTTCCTTCCTTCCTTCCTTCCTTCCTGCCTGCCTGCCTGCCTGCCTGCCTTTTTTTGTACTAGGAATTTAACCCAGAAATGTCTATCTCTGAGCTACATCCTCAGCCCTATTTTATTTTTTTATTTTAAAACAGGGTCTCACTAAGTTGCTGAGGGTCTTGCTAAGTAGCTGAGGCTGGCCACGAACCCGTGATCCTGCTGTCCCAGCCTCCCAGGTACTGGGATTTCAGGCATGTGCCACCACGCCCGGCGTCTCTTGCATTTGGTGGGTTCTGGCTCAGTTTCTTCTGTGCCTGCGCATGTTGCCACAGTCCTTGACCCCTCTGGCCACTGTTGTAGCCAGCACTTCATCCTGTCCATGGTCAGGCACATAAATGTGGCTCCCTCTGTTCTATTTGGCAAGGTATTGTGTGTCTGTGTGGCGGAGTGGTACTGGGGATTGAACCCAGGGGCGTTCTACCTCCGAGCTACATCCCCAGCCCTATTTTTTATTCTTTATTTTGAAACAGGATCTCACTAAGTTGCAGAGGGCCTCACCAAGTAGCTGAGGCTGGCTTTGAACCTGTGATCCTCCCGTCTCAGCCTCTCAAGTACTGGGATTACAAGCATGCGTCACCACGCCCAGCTACAGATAACTTTTTGACAAACACAGCAGATAGTGCTCTCATTTAGGCAGAGTTTATTGAATCATTAACAAAAATACACCAAGGCCTTGCTGTGTTCCAGGCACCATGGTGTGTGCTGGGGCGAGAAGGGGCTTCAAGTTCAGGAGGAAGAGTTGAGTAAACACACAGGGGTGACTTGGGCCATCCCTGGCCTGGGCGACACCTGGTCTGTATTCCTGGAAAGCGGCTGGACACAGACCGGCCTCTGGGATGCGGATGGGGTTGGAACTGCAGCGTCAGGCCAGGGGTCATGCTTCTAATCACATCTTACTGCACTTGGGATGTATTACAGTGTTTACCGTGAACTTGAAAACACAGTCCATTAGAATGAGACTTGCAAGAGTCCTTATTTATGTTCTTCTTCAGGAAGTCCAAGAAGTCAAAGGAAGTGTTTGTTGTTTGGCTGGACAATAGGGAGGCATCTTCAACCACAGCCCCAATAAAAAGCAATTAGAGAAGCCGGGTGTGGTGGCGCATGCTTGTAATCCCAGTACTTGGGAGGCTGAGACCGGAGGATCTGGATTCGAGGCCAGCCTCAGCTACTTAGTGAGGCCCTCTGCAACTTAGTGAGACCCTGTTTCAAAATAAAGAAGAAGCCAGGCATGGTGGTGCATGCTTGTAATCCCAGTACTTGGGAGGCTGAGACAGGAGGATCCGGGTTCGTGGCCAGCCTCAGCTACTTAGTGAGGCCCTCCGCAACTTAGTGGGACCCTGTTTCAAAATAAAGAATAAAAAATAGGGCTGGGGGTGTAGCCCAGAGGTAGAATGCCCCTGGGTTCCATCCCCAGTACCACAAAAAAAAATTTTTTTAAAAGCAATTAGAGACAGTCTGTGCTCATAGAATAAAAACATTCCACAACTACATGGTCTCTCCTCCACACGGAGAAATTAAGATTGAAAACTGACGTAAATATTGGTAATGCTGCTTTGATGAGCCCGAGTTCCTCACAGCGAGGTTAATGAGTTAGAGACGATGATGAAAAATAAACATATCTCAGCTGACAGCAGAGGGAGGCTGACTGAATCCCTGGGGTTAGTAAGAAGCATAAGTTTGCAAACTCAGGTTGGTCATGGAGAAGATGCTAGCTACAGCCCAGAAAAACGATTTCCAGAAGAAATCAGGAAACACAGGGAAGTCATCCTTTGCTCGTCGGCACTGGTCTCCTGGCTGTTCCTTAGATATCTCTCTCTTTTTTTTTTTTTTTTTTGCGGTATGGGGATTGAACCCAGGGGCATTCTACCTCCAAGCTACACCCCCAGCCCTATTTTTTATTCTTTATTTTGAAACAGGGTCTCTCTAAGTTGCCAAGGGCCTCACTAAGTAGCTGAGGCTGGCCGCGAACCTGGATCCTCCGGCCTCAGCCTCCCAAGCACTGGGATTACAAGCGTGTGCCACCATGCCTGGCTTAAGATAGATCTCCTCCGAAGGGCCACTGATAGGCTGGCCATACCACCCAGACAGCCCCTCCCCCAGCGCTTCTGCTGCCTGGTAACTGACTTCATCTTTCCATACTTTTATGGCCTCGGTGAAGCCACGCCCCAGTACTCCAGAGTGAAATGCAACTAGATTAAACTCCTGCTTCTGCTATTTGCAGAATGTGTGACTTGGAACAGCTAGCGCCTCAGATTTCCTTTTTTTATTTTTTATTTTTTTGAGGTGGGGGGGTCTCGCTATATTGCCCAGGCTGGTCTGGAACTCCTGTGCTCACGAGATCCTCCTGACTCAGCTCCTGAGTGCTGGGGTTGTAGGCACAGGCCACATACCTGGCTCTTTGTTTGAAATTTAGACATGATTGGACTTATGCCCATTTCATAGGACTGTTATAAGAATGAATGAGATACCCATGAAGAAGCACCTTGCATAGAGTGGGCATCTGTCCTGGGAGATCAGGACTTCCTGTATTTCTCCTTTTTTTTTTTTTTTGGTACTGGGGATCGAACCCAGGGGCATTCTACCTCCAAGCTACACCTCCGGCCCTATTTTTTTATTCTTTATTTTGAAATAGGATCTCAGTAAATTGTGGAGGGCCTAAGTAGCTGAGGCTGGCCGCGAACCCGGATCCTCCGGTCTCAGCCTCCCAAGTACTGGGATTACAAGCATGCGCCACCACGCCTGGCTTGGATTTCTCCATTTTAACATAGAGCCCACGCCACGGAGATTTTTGATCCTCTCTTTTTGTCCATTGATGGTAGGCTCCTGGAAGATAAGGAACGTGTCTTGATTTAATCTTTGAATCTTCTGCACTACCTAGAACAATATTTAGGAGTAGGGACTCAACAAGTGTTTAATGAAGAATGAATAAGTAAATAAGCAGTTGAGCCTGGTGGTGCACGCCTATAATCCAAGTACTTGGGAGGCTGAGACAGGAGGATCGTAGGTTTGAGGTCAGCCTCAGCAATTTAGTGAGATCCTCAGCAATTTAGCCAGACCCTGTTTCAAAAATAGAAAATAGGCCTGGGGGTAGAGCTTGGAAGTAGAATGCCCTGGGTTCAACCTCCAGCACCACAAAAAGAAAAAAAAGTGAATATGCTAATAAGTGAGGAGTTAACTGGTATCTCTGAATTCAGTTATATTTAAGGTTTTTTTTTTTTTTTTGCGGTACCGGGGATTGAACCCAGGGGCGTTCTACCTCCGAGCTACACCCCCGGCCCTATTTTTCATCCTTTTTATTTTGAAACCGGGTCTCATGAAGTTGGGGAGGGCCTCACTAAGTAGCTGAGGCTGGCCGTGAACCCAGATCCTCCGGTCTCCACCTCCCAAGGACTGGGATTACAAGTGTGCGCCACCACACCCGGCTTTAACGTGTTGTTTTTTAAGGACGTGTTAAAGTCTTGCCTTCAGGGAGCCACACTGGGTGTGCATGTGTGCTGAAGACTGAACCTTCAGAAGATGAGATCAAGGGCTGTAGTCTATGTGAAGGTGTCAGGTGGATTGAAGAATAACTTTCAGCAGTGATACGGAGGCCGGGAGTGGCACATGTTTTGTGGTTGTGGTGGGGCCTTTGGAGGGGGGTTGCCTGATTCTTACGGCACATGACTGCTATTGAGAGACGTGTTTTAGTCTCACAAATATTGGAGAGTGGGTTATGACAGTGAACCCAGGCTGTCTATGACTTAAATTTGATTGCCCTGCATATTAAGTAAAAAACCATTAAACTGCCGATGTCTATCAAGCCTCACACTGGCTAATCTTTTGTTGAATGGCGGACAGCACTGGGTCCAGACTACCTGGGGAGTTTGGGCTCAGGTGACTCAATGCTTCCTTCGCAATCATCTCTCTTCAGGGACTATTCCGTCCCCGTCACACTCATTGCCTGTGCAGCTTGACAACGCATATAATGTATATCAGTGATTTAATTCCTCTAGCCTATGTGTTTTGCTCAGCATTCTCATCACTGTGATAACACACACACACACACACACACACACACACACACACACACACCTTAGAGAAAGGAAGACGTACTTGCTCATGGTTCTGAAGCATGAAATCGTCTTTCTTGACTTGGCTGCCAAGTAGGAATCAGGGCTGCAGGTCTTCAGGGCATAATGGTGAGGAGCAGAGAGAAGGAGAGACCTTGTTACCAGCTCATGGTGGCAGGGGAGAGAGAAGAACTGGTAGCTGTAGCAACTTTCCCTGGAAACACTGTCCCAGGCTGCACCCCCAGGCCACATCCCAGGCCACACCCCCAGCAATCAAGCTCCACCTCCAACATGGCCACCTGGTCGGCTGCAGGAGGTCTGTGTGATATTCTAAATCCAAACCATAAACCTCCTAGAGGGAAAGCTCATGTTTCTCAGTACCTAGAGAGGGTCTGCTACATGGGCAAACATCCATTAATTAATTCCCATTCATTGATCAATATTTATTGAGTCAACAGTGTTTTAGGTATAGAGCCTGTGACTAAGCCATCTAAATTTAGAGGTTAGAGTTGAATATATTATTACCGAGCTCCTAGAACTTTCCAGGCATATACGACAATCTGCAGATAGACCAAGGAAAAAACAAAAACAAAAACAAATGATGAGTTCCTGCTCTCAGGAGGTTTACAGTTTAGTGAATGAAAACAAAAATATGAATTTAAAAAACAGTTAATGCCACAGTAAAAGATATGCACAAGGCATAAACGAGAGGTGGAACCTGTGGAGGAAATGGGGCATCTAGAGAATAATACTCTGATTCCTTGAGTGCTAATTCTTAAGAATCATTGCCCAGCCTGTGTGGTTACTTTAAGCCTCTACTTATCCCCCTAAATCATGCCCCAGGCACCACATAAGTGTGTCTACAGAACTTGCTAGTTGTTTACAACTTTAATTTTGAAACCCTTGACTTGACTTGTTCACACTTGTATTGTTCCCTCCCCTGGCTCTCTGCTTTCTAGATTCACCTTGGATCTTGAACTTGGTGTTTAGGCCCCAGGTTCTTCTGGGCCATAGCGAGAGTGGTTTATCTCCCGCCCCTGGTCAGTTGGGCCCAGGATTGGGGTGTTTCAGCCCACAGACATTTTATGATGCACCCCAAATCTGTGAGTAGGATTTGAACAAGCCCAACATTTTTTTGAATCCTGTTTCTCAAAATATCTCTGAAATGTACAATTCCTTTATATATATGTGTATATAATATATTTAGTCAAAACTTTAATAATAAGGCTTTTCTATTGTCTTGCGGTTCATCAGTTTAAACATTTGTTCTTGCACATTATAGTAAATTCATATGAAATATTTGTTATATTTAGAAACTAGCTGATACTTCATTAAAATATTTATATTCTAGTCAGGCATGGGGACACATGTCTGTAATCCCAGTACTTGGGAGGCTGAGACAGGAGGATCTCAGGTTCGAGGCCTGCTTCAGAAATTCAGCGAGGCCCTCAGCAACTTAGCAAGACCCTGCTTCTAAATAAAAAATAAAAAGGGTTGGATGTGTAGCTCAGAGGTAGAACTCCCCTGGGTTCAATCCTCAGTACCACACACATGCAAAATTTATATTCTAATTCCATCCATCAAAATGAATTTAGTAATCACTCCTGTTGCTGAACTTAAAGGGTGGGGGCTAAGAGCTACCAGAGTTCCAAAGATGTTACGTGGCGTGAGAAAGTGGACTTCATAAGAAAATCAGCGACGAGACACAATACACAACACACACCATAGTGGCCCAAGTAGACACCACTATCAGAATTCAGAGCTGTGAGAAAGATCACCGCCAAATGGGGTGGAATTTGAGCTGGGCCTGGAAGAAGAGTCTGGATTTCAACAGGAGGCAAGGAAGGGCAGAGCCACAAGCCGGGGTGGATGGTTTGAACAAAGACAGGGTGAGGAGGTACCTGTGGTGGAGAACATCAAAGAATCCCGGTTTTATTGGTCTGGCAAAAGCCTCCCATGCTCTCAGGTGGTCATTGTGTCACAGTAAAATCTGAATTTCCAGATAAGAAGACTGGCAGCTTTCTGAAGACCGAAGTGGAAAAAAGCAGAAAGAGAAATAATGGTGCCGTGAGGCAGTTTGTTTAACTGTCTGAAGCTTTAATGACTTTTTATACTGCTAGGGCGAGGTATGTGCTTCACTAGAGAGTGGAATTTTTATATTTAGCTTCTCTACCAGGAAAAAACAAAAACAAAAGAAACCCTTCTTTGGTTGCTTTCCTGGGGTCAGCAGGGCAGTCTCTGGAGAATTCCTCTTTGTGGATAATTTCACTCCCGCCCAGTCAGATTAAGACCTTCAACGGCAGATAATGACATGCTCCCTGGATTGCTGTTTCTGTGAACGCCACTGTGACAGCTGATATTTAAAAGGTGAATTTATGTCGACTCTGTGTCCGATGAGATTTTTAAGTTCGCCATGAAATGCGTCCAGTACAGCTGTGACTCATAGGGTTTGATTCGCTACAATTTCGAGGCTAAATGATTTCCAGCTCTGTAGAGAGGCAGCTCGGAAAGGCCAGCTGACATCAACCATCATGGCCTGGACGTCTTGACTTTTGAGTGTAGGTGGTCCGATGCAGGGTTGGGGACAAGAGCACAGGCAGAGGTCCTCTCCCTTGTCCTCTCACCTGGCTCTGTTCTCAGGTGCGGACCCTCCAGCCCGCAGGTCCAAGTCACGTGCACTCTTCCTCCAAAGCAGCAACTGCTGGCTGTCGCTCAATTCTGAGCCCATGAGCCCAGACAGGACAATATTTACTCCCTTGGGGAAAGGCCCATGTCGGCCCTGGAAGTGGGCCATAGGTCATCTAGGTAGGCCATTCTGGGCCCAGGATGCCTAGAGAAGTCTAGAAAAGGTAGGTGGCATGGGCGCAGAGTGGGGACATCCCCTTGGCTCCCTGGTGGCCTCACTGGGTGACAAGGGGAGTGTCCATCAACGGGTCCGAACAGGGCCCTGTGAAGCAGGGGCTGCAGTGCCTGGGTCTATGGATCATGCATGAAACAAGGACCACGGAAGAATTAGTACTGGCTCCAGCAGCGCTATTTTGAGAAGCTATAGGGAGGCAGACAGACCTTGTGATCATGAAGTGTTAGGTCCTGTTGAAGTCATGTCTCCAAGCCCACGTAGGGTTCCCGTGGTGGCTTTGACAAGGGTCGTTTGATAACGATGTGCAGGAATGAGCTCTGCATCTCTTTTCTCCTCCCCTCCTGCTTGTATCTGTTTAGGGATTTCTCCAAGTTATGGGAACCGGCCCCACCCCATTATAGAAGTGAAGGGTAAAGATTGGCAGGGGCTTTCCCCAGCATCCTTTGCAGGAAGGGCATGTGACCCAGGCTCAACCTACCAGGGCAGCACTTCTTCACCAATGAGCTGTGGCAAAGGGGCGGATGACGAGCAGGTTACCAGGGTTACAAGAATGTTGAGATATGGAATTCTGCAGCCTTTGGAAAGTTCTGGTAGGTTCTAGGGTGGGCAGAGCTACTTAGCCATGTCACCTCTGACTGTAGAATCCTTATTTCTTCACATGTACTGTCAAGATATAATTTTTGGCCAGATGTGGTGACACACACCTGTAATCCCAATACTTGGGAAGCTGAGACAGGAGGATCACAGGAGGTTCGAGGCCTGCTTCAGCAACTTAGTGAAACTGTTTCAAAATAAAATAGGGCTGGGGGTATAGCTTAGAGGTAAAATGCCCCTGGTTTCAACCCCCAGTACCAATAATAATACTACTAATAATAAAATTTTCTATTGGATGATGGTATTAAAAGAACTGGGAAGTGCCTGCCTTAGGAAACTGAACTGGGAGCCGAGGACACACCAATCTGGAGACCTGGGAAGATAGTCCTGGCACAATGTGGTAGCTGCGAATGATGGGCCCCAGGCTGCCCTGAGTAAAATGACGGCATCTAGGACCAGCGGTGTTTTCGTACAGGAGCAGGTTTGTGGTGTGGTTCTCCGTTCTTTCTGGAAGTATTTTTAAAAGAAACTGTCTTTTAGTTAAATACTCAGCGTTGTCCAATGGCTCCACAGAGGGGAGCCGTGAGGGGGAGCTGGTCCTTGGGGGAAGCCTCTCTTCTTGCCACTCCAGGGTAAATCTGAGCCGGCCGAGTCCCTTGGTGGACAGAGATATTCCTGAAAATCCAGAGCTTGAAGGGCTTTGAAGGTCCTTTTAGTCCAGCCCTCTCATTATGCCAATAAGAAGCCAAAGGGAAGTGACCTGTATACAGGCTCGCATGGTTAATTAATGGAAGCATCCCTAGTCTTTCAGAATCATGCTTTTTGCCAAAGCTTCCCATCATTAAACAGGTGGGGACATTCTACCTCTGAGCTACACCCCCAGCCCTTTTTATTTATTTATTTATTTATTTATTGGAAACAGGATCTCACTAAGTTGCTGAGGATGGCCTCACATCTGCGATCCTCCTGTGTCAGCCTCCCAAGTACTGGGATTCCAGGCATGTGTCACCATGCCTGGTTTAGGATTTTATTTTTCTCAGAGCAAATGTGATCCAAACTGAGAATAAACTTTGACCATTATTTTCCAAGTTCAAGTTTCCAGTGAGTTTGTTAAAGTTCTGATAGCAAAGCTGGTCTATAGTTGATGCCCCACGGGCACAGAAGGTGCGCGCTCTACTTAGGCCAGATGCGATTTATTCCCATTACCAGAGCGGGCATTTCCTTCAGCCATGCATATCTTACTTCTTAATAAAACCTTGGGCCTCTTCGGCGTCTGGCTGTTCCCGGCACTCCCTCTTCCATAGGAAAGAATGCTGTCCGTGGCTTTAAGCTAAAGCAAATACTTCTTTTCCTTATGCTCGTTAAACGAGCCAAATATATTCTTTGCTGTCTTGGAATGTTCTTGCATTTTATTTATTCATTTTTTCTTCCAGGGTGAAAAGTGTGCCAGACGACTAAGCAGATTTCCATGCATGTTTCACAGGGGTTAGCGAGAAACCTTCCAGCTTCAGAAGGTTCAAATTAGGGGAACCAAGATGGCGGGATAGCGAGAAGCAGTGTCCCGCCAGGGCTCCGAGTAGGAGCTCAGCAGGCGGGAAGACTGCTTCTTTATAAGAAAACAAGGGCAGCTAAAACTCAACAAAACAATGGGAGACAAAATACAGCGACACGCGAGGCAGTGGAGAGAGCGGAGGGCGGCAGGGAATTCAAAGCGTTTCAC
>PVJS01053331.1:0-13314 GCA_004027185.1 Glis glis | reverse complement strand
CGCGCTACGCCCCCGGCCCTATTTTTTATACTTTATTTTGAGACCGGGTCTCACAAAGTTGCGGAGGGCCTCACTAAGGAGAGAGAGAGAGAGACAGGGAGAGAGAGAGCGAGAGAGCTGAGGCTGGCCGCGAACCCGGATCCTCCGGTCTCCGCCTCCCAAAGTACTGGGATTACAAGCGTGCGCCACCACGCCCGGCATTTTATTTTTTATTTTGAAACAGGGTCTCACTAAGTTACTGAGGGCTGGCCTCAAACCTGTGATCCTCTTGTCTCAGCCTCCCAAGTACTGAGATAACTTCTCCTCTTTTTAAGTCTCTTTATCTCAGTTATTTTATTACAGTAATGGAAAGCTAACTAACACAATGAGAAACATGTTAACCTTTTATAAATTTTTTTTCACTAATTTTATTTATTTCTACCCTCTTAAGTTGTGTTATATATAGTACTTTAAAGCACTAAAACTGTATTTCTTAGCCGTGTGTGGTGGCGCATGCTTGTAATCCCAGTACTTTGGGAGGCGGAGACCGGAGGATCCGGGTTCGCGGCCAGCCTCCCCTCTCTCCCTGTCTTTCTCTCTCTCTTTCTCTCTCTACTTAGTGAAGCCCTCCGCAACTTCGTGAGACCCGGTTTCAAAATAAAGTATAAAAAATAGGGCCGGGGACGTAGCGCGGAGGTAGAACGCCCCTGCGTTCAATCCCCGGTACCGCAAAAAAAAAAAAAAACTATATTTCTTTAGTGCAAAAGCCAGACAAGATTCCTCTCTTAGCCAGGCATGGTGGTGCTTGCCTGTAATCCCAGTACTTGGGAGTCTGAGACAGAAAGATCACAGGTTCAAGGCTAGCCTCAGCAATTTAGCGAGGCACTGTTTCAAAATAAAAAATAAAAAGAGCTTAGGGTGTATTTCAGAGGTACAATGTCCCTGGGTTCACTCTCCAGTACCAAAAAAAAAAAAAAAAAGATTCCTCTCTTTCTTACTACCTTTATTCCCACTTGTAAAAGTAATTCTATCTCAAAATGTATTCTGTATTTCTCAAGTTGTTAAAAGACTTAAATACTAGAAGTCTAGGATTATATGAAAAAAGGAGAGCAGTGTCTCATCATTAACACACAGATGCACACTCTTCTTTCACAGAGCTCATAGGACCATAGATAACATCCCCGTGAGAAAGTGGACAAAGGGTATCTATCACCCCGCCTAAGAAAAGCAGACACTGCGGCCCAGCACAGGGAAGTGAGTGGTCCAGGGGAGAATGTCAAAGCTATCCCTTCATTGTCCCAGATACCTTGGAACTTAGACTAAAAAGAACATGAAAACATTATCATTCATAGTCAGATTAAATCTAAATTTAAATTATCTTCTAAAATTGATTCTCTTAAAAAGAGCTCAGAAATGAACAGTGTGCTTTTGGTCAGAATATTAATCATCCTGTCAAGAAATTCTTCTTTCTAACAAATACATTAATAAAATCTCATTGCTTTGAATGATCTCATCTCCTGTAAAAATTATCGGGTAGTCAGGCTCTACTCCACTGATGATATAAGGCTTATTTATACTTAGAACTTTTCCCAAATCCATCTGTCTTGGCCTTTAAAGTGAATTACTTATAGGATGTTAAGAGCTCAGGCTCAGCCGGACATGGTGACGCATGCTTGTAATCCCAGTACTTGGGAAGCTGAGACAGGAAGATCGCAGGTTCAAAGCCAGCCTCGGCAACTTAGCAAGGCACTCCACAACTTAGTGAGACCCTGTTGCCAAATAAGAAATAAAATTGGGTTGGGGGTATAACTTGGAGGTAGAAGGCCTCTGGGTTCAATCCCCAGTACCAAAAAACAAACAAACACCAACTCTACTACTTTCAAGCTTTGTGACCTCAATCAAGTATCATTTTTTGTGCTTCAGCTTTCTCTCTTAAAAAAAGATAATAATGCCAGGTGCAGTGGTGCACACTTGTAATCCCAGTACTTGGGAGGGTGAGACAGGAGGATCACAGGTTCAAGGACAGCTTCAGCAAGTAGTGAAGACTCTCATCAACCTAGTGAGACCCTGTTTCAAAATAAAAATTAAAAAATAGGGATGGGGATGTAGCTCAGAGGTAGCCCCTGGGTTCAATCCCCAGTACCACACACACACAAAAAAAGATAATAATAGTATCTATATCACTAGAATACATATGCATGTGTGTGTTTCTGAGTACAGTCCAGGGTACATAATAAGTATTCGATAAGTTTAATTTTCAAGGCAATTTCTAGGAATTTGTCATAGAGAAATAATTGTAAATATGCAAAATTAAATAAATTATGTCCTTCCAAACATGTTCTGACAAATAGTATGATCTCAGTTGTATAAATAAAAATATATGAAATAAATAAGCCAGCATGGTGGCACATGCCTGTAATCTCAGTACTTGGGAGGCTGAGACAGGAGAATCGCAGGTACAAGGCCAGCCTTAGCAACTTAGTGATACTCCATTTCAAACCAAAAAATAAAAAGGGCTGTGGGTGTAGCTCAGAGGTAGAATGCCCCATGGTTCAATCTACAGTACCAAATATATATATACACAAACCCATGTGTACATCAGAACTACAATATGGTATACAAGTTGTTCAAGATGCCTGTCCTAATGGGCAAGTAGGATCTGAACTCTAGTTGTGCTTTGCTTATCAAGCTACACACCCTGGTTGAGGGTTGCCTTCGCCTAGAGAATAGGATGACTTTTTCTTTTTTTTTTTCTTTTTTTTTTGTGGTACCGGGGATTGAACCCAGGGGCGTACCCCCAGCCCTATTTTTTATCCTTTACTTTGAAACCGAGTCTCGCGAAGTTGCAGAGGGCCTCGATACGTAGCTGAGGCTAGTTGCGAACCCGGATCCTCCGGTCTCCGCCTCCCAAGTACTGGGATTACAAGCATGCACCACCACGCCCAGCTAGGATGACTTTTTCTAAAATATACAAAAGGGCAGTGTGGGCCAGCATCAGCCATATGGACCGAAATAAAGACCAAAAAGTCCCAGAATAAAGTTTTAGCACTGATCATCTGGAAGTACCAGGATTCTAAGAGATTTCTTTTTTTACTTTTTTATTTTTGGTGCTGGGGCTTGAGCCTAGGGGCATTCTATCTCCAGCTTACACCCCCAGCCCTTTTTTATTTTGAAACAGGGTCTCACTAAGTTGCTGAGGCTGTCCTCAAACATGTGATCCTCCTGTCTCAGCCTCCCAAGTACTGGGATTACAGGCATGTGCCACCACACCCAGTTACCCTCAGCCCTTTTTATTTTTTTTATTTTGAAACAGTGTCTCACTAAGTTGTTGAGGACCCCACTAAATTGCTGAGGCTGGCCTTGAACCTGCGATCGTCCTGTCTCAGCCTCCCAAGTACTGAGATTACAAGCGTGTGCCACCACACCCAGCTCCAAGAGATACTTTTTTCCCAATTTTTTACAGTAAACATGTACTGACCTTTTGTGTGTGTGTGTGTATGTGGTACAGGGGATTGAAACAAGGGGTATTCTACCTCTGAGCTACACCCCAAGCCCTCTTTTTTATTCTTTATTTTGAAACAGAGTCTCACTAAATTGCAGAGAGCCTCACTAAGTAGCTGAGGCTGGCCTCGAATCTGCGATTCTCCTGTCTCAGCCTCTCAAGTACTGGGATTACAAGGTGTGCCACCATGCCCGGCTGTGCGGGCTTTCTTTTATTGTACTGAGGATGAACCCAGGGACTTTCTACCTCTGAGCTATACCCCAGCCCAATTTTCTTTTTTTTTTTTTTTTTAAGAGTCTCCCTAAATTGCTGAGGGTCTCACTAAGTTGGTCAGGCTGGCCTTGAACCTGCAATCCTCCTGTCTCAGCCTCCCAAGTACTGGGATTACAGGCATGGGCCACCACATCTGGCTCAAATTAAATCTTTAATATGTTAAGTCATAGCCGGGTATGGTGGCACATGCTTGTAATCCCAGTACTTGGGAGGCTGAGACAGGAGGATCGCAGGTTCACGGCCAGCCTCAGCTACTTAGTGAGGCCCTCCGCAACTTAGTGAGACCCTATTTCAAAATAAACAATAAAGAATAGGACTGGGGGTGTAGCTCAGAGATAGAATGCCCCTGGGTTCAATCCCTGGTACCAAAAAAAAATGTTAAGTCATCCATCTGTTAATATGGTATTTTGTTTATTTTTGTATGAAAGTCATACTATTTTTCTATAATTTTTGGTATCATTTATTTACTTAATTTCTCGATATTATATGGTTTTCATGCTAAATTAAAGCTAATTTCTGTTAAAATTTCTAATTAATCATTGTTGGTATGGAGGAATGCAATTTATTTTTATAAGTTGATAATATATCTGACTGTCCTGCTGAACTCTCTTGTTAGTTCTAATGGTTGGATTTAGAGAGATACTCATATAAATGATCAACTTCTAAAAACAATGAGAATTTATCCCTTTCCTTCCCAACTTTAGATGTTTGTCATTTAGATGTTTCCCAACTTTAAATATTTGTCATTCTTTGCACCCATCCAGCATCTTTAAATCTCCTAGGTATTCAAAGAAGTTTCTCCCCTTATAAGTTCCCACCTCCTGTTTTAGAAGACAGAAACTTTCCAGACTCCTGTGCAGCTAGAACACAGACTTTGAAAGGGAGATTGATGAAATAAAGAAGAAAGCGCTATGGAGAGTCATTTTGGTAGAAAGGTAGAAGACAGAGTAAGGGTAGTGGCAGAGACTCCTGCAGTAGTACCTACTGCTCAGATTGGTGGAGTTGTCGGTACATGCAGCGATATCTTTGCCAAAGAGTGGTAACAGTGCTATCTCCATCAGAGCTGATCTGCATATAACTTGAGTGTTGTTCCTAGTTAGTCTCCAAGTTGCATCTATGGACAACTTTATAGTCTCAGTAAGCTACCTAATATTATTTCATAAGTCATTTTCTTTTAAGCCAGCTAAAGAGGGTTTCTGCAATTTGTAGCAGAACTCTGGCAGAGTTGTATTTCATATTTATTTTTTTCTTTTTGCAATGGCCAAGACAGAAGTATTCATTTGCGAGGCAGTGGTCATAGTGGGGATCACTATGTTTCTCATACTTGAAGGAAATTTGAAGCAGGCACTACTAGCTGCCTACACAACTTCAAGTCTCTATTTTTTATCTTCCTACCAGAACTCCAATTTTGTTTGTAGTGGCAAAATGCTGCTGCGCTTTTAACGAAGGGCAGTGACACAGTCCAAGCGAATAGGATGTAAGAGGACATCCCTCTGTGGGCTTTCAGAAGGCCCAGCTGGCTTCTCTTTGTCCTTCTCTCCAGCCCCTTCCTCCTACTTGGACTGTGATTACCTACAGAGGCAGAAGCCAGCTTGACATGATGGGAATAAAAGGTGAATGTGTGAGACGATGGAACAGAAAGCCAGAAGGGGCCTAGAACACAGCTTTGGGAAGGCACGTAATCATCGCTGTTACATGGCCACCTCTGGACACTCTGTTATGAAATAAAAACAATCCCTGTGTGTCTATGTTACTGTTATTTTGGTTTTATTTTACACATATCAAACATATTCCTAAATATATAACATCTGAAGTTTCTGTTAAATATGATGTTTGCAGCCAGGTGTGGTGGCCCACACTTGTAATCCCAGTACTTGGGAGGCTGAGACAGGAGGATCGCAGTTTCGTGGCCAGCCTCAGCAACTTAGTGAGGCCCTGTTTCAACATTTAAAAGAAGATGAGCGTGGTGGTGCATGCTTGTAATCCCAGTACTTGGAAGGGGGAGACAGGAGGATCACAGGTTCAAGGACAGCCTCAGCAAGTAGTGAGGCTCTCATCAACCTAGTAAGACCCTGTTTCAAAATAAAAAGTTTAAAAATAGGGCTGGGGGTGTAGCTGAGAGGTAGAATGCTCCTGGGTTCAATCCCCAGTCACACACACACACACACACACACACACACACATACACACACACACACACACACAAATACATGCTGAGATTCTCAGTCTTATGATTTGTAAATTTAATCTACTCACATATAGTATAATTTCTGATGTATTAGGACTATACTTGCCATCTCTTTGAACTTTTGCTTTTGCCATACTTTCTTTGTTGCCTAACATGTGATAGATCAAATTTTCTTCTGCTTGTTTCAAACATATATTTTGTCCTTCAGTGGTAATCCCTAACTTACTGAGAACTTTATTTACACTTATTTTTCCTTATTCGTGTCTAAAGTTTAGCAAACGCTTCCCACTCTCTAGATCCTCTCTTCATGCCCCATTTTCTACCATCAGTGTTTAATTCCAGACAGCTATGGTTATGTCCTTTTTGGCGTCTCCACAATTGTTTGTGTATGAGAAGGAGCTAGCAGACATCCTTAGATCACCACCTTATCTGGAACCAGAAGTATCTGGTCTAATGTATGAAACATTTATGCACATACATTTAGGTAAGTATATATACAGGTCTTACAGATAAGGAGTGTACCATATGTATATGTGTGTATATGTACATACACATTTATTTATTTTCTTCTTTCGTTTATTCCTTCCTTCCTTTCTTTCTCCTTTCAATATTTTACACACTTTCAAGAACCTCCTAAATTCCAAACATTGCATTAGACCTTCAGAGAGCCATAAAAATGAACACAATACTATCTTTTTCTCTTTTTCTTTCTTTCTTTTTTTTTTTTTGGTGGTGGTACTGGGGATTGAACCCAGGGGCATTCTAACTCTGAGCTACACCCCCATCTCTTTATTTTTTATTTTGAGGCAGAGTCTCACTAGGTTGCTAAGAGTCTTTCTACATTGCTAAGGCTGACACAATACTCTTTACCATCCTCCAGGAAAATAACATGTCTACCCTAACCACTATCCATAAGAAGTAATGTAAATTAGAATTATAAGGAATTTTTAAAAGGGAAATAACTTGCCAGGCATGGTGGCACATGCCTGTTATCCCAGCAATTCTGGAAGCTGAAGCAGGAAAATCAAGTTCAAGGCCAGCCTAGGCAACTTAGTGAGACCCTTAGTAACTTAGCAAGACCCTGTTTCAAAATAAAAAATAATGAAGCTGGGTGTGGTGGCACGCGCTTGTAATCTCAATACTTGGGAGGCTGAGACAGGAGGATCACAGATTCGCGGTCAACCTCAGCTACTTAGTGAGGCCCTCTGCAAGTTAGTGAAACCCTGTTTCAAAATAAAGAATAAAAAATAGGGCTGGGAGTGTAGCTTGGAGGTAGAATGCCCCTGGGTTCAATCCCCAGTACTGAAAAATGATGATGATGATGATGATGATGATGATGATTGATGAAGAAGAAGAAGAAGAAGAAGAAGAAGAAGAAAAAAAAAAGGCTAGGGCTATAGCTCAAAGGTAGAAAGGCCTGAGTTCAATCACCAGTACCAAAGAAGAAGGGAGGGAGGGAGAGAGCTCGAGAGACCCTGTCTCAAAATAATAGCACCTAGCTACTATTGGAGTCTTAAGAATGCTTGCCAGTTCTCCTTTAGATTTCTCAGGAATTTCACCCTTTTTGTGTACTACATACATTTTTTTTTTTTGCGGTACTGGGGATTGAACCCAGGGGCATTCTACCTCTGAGCTATACCCCCAGCCCTATTTTTTATTCTTTATTTTGAAACAGGGTCTCACTAAGTTGTGGAGGGCCTCACTAAGTAGCTGAGGCTGGCCATGAACCTGCGATTCTCCTGTCTCAGCCTCCCAGTACTGGGATTACAAGTGTGCGCCACCACGCCCGGCTCTACATACATTTTATACTGCGTGCTTTACCTTCAGGATTGGGCTACAAAATGACACATTCAACTCAGGTACTTAGAAACCTACAGCTGGTTTCAGAACGTTTCTCTGCCAGTTTCAGAACATTTCTCTGAGTAGGTAGAAAGAGATTATAATTAACCTGCTCTGTGAAGCTTTAGAAAATGAAAATTTCAACAGAAAATTATAGCCACAGTGAATTCTTGATTACTCATAAGATAAAATTGCATGAATAATTGAAATCCACAGGTTATCCTAATAAAATTGACTTTCCTCTGTGACATTATCCTTTATTTTTGCCAGCCATTCTCACTACCATAATTCACAATTCACATCCAAATTTTGGAAGCTGGCAGGTTTATAAAACTCACTGTTGTAGTCAGAAAAGGAAATATTGTTTATATATCAAATTTATCACTGAGTGCAGTAGAATACACCTATAATCCCAGTGACTAGGGAGGCTGGGCTGAAGCAGGAGAATCACAAGTTTGAGGCCAGTCTGGGCAACTTACTGAGACTCTGTCTCAAAATAAATAAAAAGGGCTGGGGATGTAGTTCAGTGGTGGAGTGCCCCTGAGTTCCATCCCAAGTACTGCCAAGATAAATAACAATAAAGCAAATGTATCCATATGAAGGGTTATGGGAACTCAAAACACACCCATATATCCAACTATTTGAGTGTTGGGAATCATTCAGTAGGGCTTTTATTCAGTTGAAAAATGAAAGCAGATATCAGATTGAAACGATGTTCAAAGAGAAGCGTGAAAAAAAGCAATCCTTCTGTCAAATAAGAATCCGTTTGAAAGATGTGCTGAAAACTCAGGAATAAGGAATAAGAGAAGACACCTGTGACCAGCGGGGCTCAGTATTAAAGAAGATAAGACAGGCTCAGGGTCCCTTATCTGAAATGCTTGAGACCAGAAGTATTTTGGATTTCTGATTTTCTTTCCAGATTTTGGAATATTTGCATATACATAATAAGATATCTTGGGGATGGGACCCAAGTCTAAACACAAAATTTATTTATGTTCATATATACCTTATACACCTAGGCTGAAGGTAAACTTATACAATATTTTTAGTGCTTTGACTGAGGTCAGGTGTGGACTTTGAGGTCAGATGTGGAATTTTCCATCATAGTAAGCATCATAAAGGTGCTCAAAAAGTTTTGGATTTTGGAATACTTCAGATTTAGAATATTAGAATAGGGTTGCTCAGCCCATATAAAACAGTGGTTTACAAAGTGTACCTTCTCCCCTCTGCCCAGAGCAGCATCAGTACCACCTCAGAACTTGTTACAACTGGACGTTCTTGGGCCCTGCCCTCGACCTACTGATTAGAAAGCCTGGGAGCAGAGCCCAGCAACTCCTGTCTTATAAGCTTGCCCAGTGATTCTGGTGCATAGTAAAGGTTGAGAAGCACTGGTATAGAATTTAGGGATAAGATTTTGTGTGTGGGTGGGGCACTGGGGATTGAACCCAGGGGCATTCTGTCTCCGAGCTACACCCCCAGCCCTATTTTGTTTTTATTTTGAAACAGGGTCTCTCTAGGTTAATGAGAGTCTCACTATTTGCTGAGGCTGTCCTTGAACCTTCGATCCTCCTGTCTCAGCCTCCCAAGTACTGGGATTATAGGCGTGTGCCACCACACTCAGCTGAATTTAGGGATAAGATATTTAAAGGGCTCAGCTTCATCATGCACAAATTACATTCCTCTAATACTAAATAGGCATGGATTTGACCACCTGTGGCTTATCTATGACTTTGTAAAATGAAAAGTGTAAGATCTAGCATAAGAAAAGTATACATAGAGCTGGGCGTGGTGGCGCACGCTTGTAATCCCAGTACTTGGGAGGCTGAGACAGGAGGATCCGGTTCACGGCCAGCCTCAGCTACTTAGTGAGGCCCTCCACAACTTACTGAGACCCTGTTTCTAAACAAAGAACAAAAAATAGGGCTGGGGGTGGAGCTCGGAGATAGAATGCCCCTGGGTTCAATCCCCAGTACCGCGAAAAAAAAAAGTATACATAGGCCAGGCATGGAGGCACACACCTGTAATCCCAGTACTTAAGGGGCTGAGACAGGAGGATTGCAGATTGGAGGCCAGTTTTAGCAAGTGAGCAAGGCCCTCAGCAATTTAGCAAGACCCTGTTTCAAAATAAAATATAAAAGCTGGGCATGGTGGCACACACTTGTAATGATATATATGTCTGGGGATGTGGCTCAGAGGTAGAACGCCCTGGTTTCAAAAAAGGAAGGAAGGAAGAAAAGGAAGGAAGGAAGGAAGGAATATACATGGGGACTGAGGACATAGCTCAGTGGTAGAGCGCTTGCTTAGCATGCATGAGGCTCTGGGTTTTATAGTTTCAAGACTATAAAAAAAAGTATATACAATGTCCTGTTACCAAAATAATTCTTAAACATAGCCTATCTGGTTCACTTCTCTGCATATCAGTCATCGAGGCTTAACTCTGACATAGAAACAAGCAGCATTCCTTATTCCTCCCTTTATCCTCTGTTTCCTCTTACCCCCACCCCAGGCCTCTCCATGTCCACAGTCTTTGAAGCTGAATTTCAGTTTCTAATTGTCCTCCTCCCCAGAATTTGTGAAACTATAATTGATGAACAGTGATATTTCCAAAGCTAAGTAATAAGGAAGCCGGGCATGGTGGTGCACACCGGTAATCCGAGTACATGGGGGGCTGAGATAGGAGGATTGCAGGTTCAAGGCCAGCTTCAGGAACTTAGTGAGGCCCTCAGCAACTTAGCGAGACCCTGTTTCCAAATAAAATAAAATCGGGCTGGGGGGGTGTAGCATTCTATCCAGAGGTAGAATGCCTCTGGGTTCAATCTCTAACACCACAAAAATAAAAATGGAGGAAGAAAGGAGGGAGGGAAGGAAGGGAGGGAGGGAGGGAGGGCTTTATCTGTACCCTGAATATCTCATTCTTAAATGTAGTTACAATTTTAGCCTGGCATGGTGATGCATTCCTGTAATTCCAGTACTTGGGAGGCTGAGACAGGAGGATCACAGGTTTGAGGCCAGTCTAAACAACTTAGCAAGACCCTGTTTCAAAATGAAAAATGAAGGCTGGGTGTGGTGGCGCACGCTTGTAATCCCAGTACTTGGGAGGCTGAGACAGGAGGATCGCAGGTTCGCGGCCAGCCTCAGCTACTTAGTGAGGCCCTCTGCCACTTAGTGAGACCCTGTTTCAAAACAAAGAATAAAAAATAGGACTGGGGATGTAGCTTGGAGGTAGAATGCCCCTGGGTTCAATCCCCAGTACTGCAAAATAAATAAATAAATAAATAAATAAATAAATAATGAACTAGAGCTGGGAGTATAATCTCAGAGGTAGAAAACTCCCAGATTCAGCTGGGCATGGTAGTGCATGCTTGTAATACCAGTACTTGGAAGGCTGAGACAGGAGGACCACAGGTTTGAGGCCAGCCTCAGCAAGTAGTGAGACTCTCAGCAACCTAGCAAATAAAAATAAAAATAAAATAGGGCTGGCAGTGTAGTTCAGAGGTAGACTGCCCCTGGGTTCAATCCCCAGTATCACGAAAAGAAAGAAAGAAAGAAAACTCCCAGATTCAATCCCCAGTACCAAAACAGGGGTGATATATAATACAATTATAAAAATAATAGCATAGGTAGTCAATAAGAGTTATTTAAAAACCTAAAAGCCCTTGAAGTTAGATTCCCTCCAACATTGCTAAATATTGGGGAAGACAGTACATTGAATGAGAAACATATTGGAATGTATGTTTTTCCCCCTCAAATTTACAAGCTGTCTTTTATGACAATAAGTAAAGCAAATAAACAGCAACATCTGTGATCATTACACAGTAAGCTGCTGCTTAATTTTGTAATGGTAGAAGTCTCCCTAGCACAATGATTCTCCTATCCTTGGTTGCATATTAGAATCACCCAGAGAGCTTTTAAAAGGACCAGTGCCCAGGCTGTACCCCAGAACAATTGCATAAAGATCTCTGGGGGTGGAAACCAGATATCAGTGTTTTTTTAAGGTTTCTCCAGATAATTCCAGGACAGCCAAGGTTGAGAACCACTGCTCAAGTTCACCAAGGCTCTATTTATTTATTTATTTATTTATTTTGGTACTGGGGATTGAACTTAGAGACATTCTAACTCCGGGCTACACCCCCAGCCCTTTTTATTTTTTTTATTTTTTATTTTGAAACAGGGTCTTGCTAGATTCCTGAAAGCCTCACTAAGTTGCTGAGGCCAGTCTCAAATCTGCGATCCTCCTGTCTCAGCCTCCCATGTACTGGGATTACAGGCATGAGCTACCATGTCTGCTTTTTATTTTTCATTTTGAAACAGGGTCTCACTAGGTTGCTGAGAGTCTTGCCAAGTTGCTGAGACTGGCCTCAAACCTGCCACGCTCCTGTCTTAGCCTTCCAAGTACTGGCATTACAGGGCTGTGCCTCCACACCAAGCTGATCAAGGCCCTTTTACAAAGAGAATTGCATCTAGTGTAGTTAACACATAGAATCTGAGGATTTGAATAAGGCATCTGAGACTATTATTGGTTATTAGGTCCTTAGCTCACAATCATATTACATCACTCCATTTATTCAAAAACTTTCAGTGGTTATACAAAAAGTAAATCAAAATGGATGAAAGGCATAAACAAAAAGCTAAAACTATAGAAAAAACATAGAAGAAGAAAAAACAAGGAGAATGCTTCATGACATTGGATTTGGTAGTGACTTCTTGGATTGGACACCAAAAGCACCCCCAACAAAAGTAAAAATAGATCAATTTGCCTACTTTAAAATGTGAAACGTCTACTCATCACAGGACACAATCAACAGAATGAAAAGGCAACACACAGGATGAAAATATTCACAAACTGTGTATCTGGTAAAGGTTAAATAGCCAGAATATGTAAAGAGTTCCTAACAATTATAGACTGTTGTAAATAACAGTTATATACTATGTATTCCAAAAAGCTAGAAGAAAATAAGACAGCTACATCTCAACAACAAAAAAACAATTATGAAATAGGCAAAGGACTAGCCTGAGCATTCTCCGAAGAAGGTATAAAAATGGTCGATAACCTTGTGAAAAGATGCTCAATGTCAGTAATTATTAGGGAAATGCAAATCAAAACCACAATGAGGGCCGGGAGTGGTGGCGCACGCTTGTAATCCCAGTACTTGGGAGGTGGAGACCAGAGGATCCGGGTTCGCGGCCAGCCTCAGCTCGCTCTCTCTCTCTCTCTCTCTCTCTCTCTCTCCCTGTCTCTCCCTGTCTCTCTCTCTCTCTCTCTCTCTCTCTCTCTCTACTTAGTGAGGCCCTCCACAACTTCGTGAGACCTCGTTTCAAAATAAAGTATAAAAAATAGGGCCGGGGGTGTAGTGTGGAGGTAGAACGCCCCTGGGTTCAATCCCCGGTACTGCAAAAAAAAAAAAAACCCTACAATGAAATATCACTTCACACACATTAGGATAGCTACTATTAAAAAGAAGAAGAGCCGGGCGTGGTGGCGCATGCTTGTAATCCCAGTACTTGGGAGGCTGAGACCGGAGGATCCGGGTTC
>PVJS01053330.1:0-13322 GCA_004027185.1 Glis glis | reverse complement strand
CTGAAGATGGCGCTGAACCCTCAAATAGTTGCCCTTCTGCTCAAAGCTCTGGATTTTTTTGTCTCCCTTCTTTGCCCCACTTCCAAACCAACAACACAATACACAGAACAATAGAGACCTACTTCCTGTATGTGATACTCAGATAATCAGATATGCCAAAATTTAGGCAGAGAGATCTACAGTCATATCTTTTTCTATGGTTGGGGTCCACTTGAGTGAGCTCCAGGGCACATGTACACACTGTCACCAGGGTTCAAGGCATGCTGAGGGGGACTGTGTCCAGTTTGTGAATGGGGGCACTTTCAAATTGTCACCTGTACTTAGCAAAGATTCGAGAGTTCTCTGTAGCACCCTGAGTGTTTAACAAGCATTCTGATGCTGAGTAATGATTATGGCTGTACATAAAATAAGCAGATTAAAGTCTCAGTTGCCTGCTTAATATGTAAATGTATCCAGTTATGTGTGAGTGCTTTTAATGAAGTAACTTGCACTTCTGTTTCCTACATTGAGAGTGATGGATGAAAAAATACTTCAGAACCCCATCAGAAACTAGCAGCCAGCAGGCCCTTTGAAAGCATTCTGTGGTGCCCCTGGCCTGGGGCTAGGAGGCAGTGGGACTGGACTTTAGCTCTGGTTTTGCAATTGGTTGCTGCTTCTCAGGACATTAGGGAGGAAGCTTCCTTGTCCCCATCTGAACTCAGAGAGTTGTTGATGATGGATTGTGAAATAACTCCACTCACCCATATACCTACCATTGGTTCTCCTTCCAACACATCATATGAATGATAAAACCAGCAGCTTCCAGGCACAGTGCCTTATATCATTTCCTTCCATCATCACACCAATCTTAGAAGATAGGAATTAACTTACCATCTTTACAGATAGAGAAACTGAGGCTCAGTGAAGTCCCTTGCTGAACCTCATTTCACTTAGTGGCTAGGCTGGGATTCAAATTCAGATATCCATGGCTGTTGACACCCAAGCTGTTATCATGATACCTTGCAGTGTCTCTCACTGCCCAGGATGGTGACCTGTGACTTTGAGAATTATCTTACCTGCAACTGTGAGAATATAATTGTATCTTTTCTGTCAAAGGAGGTAGTTTCATTTTGTAACCTGGTAGGGATTTACATTCCTTCCCCAAATTAACATCTCTTAAGAGATTACAGGTGTGGACCCTCCCCCATCTTCCTCTGTAGCTGATCGGGAAGAATGTGAAGCTGTTAACTCCCGTCAATAGGAGTTCAGCACAGGAGGAGCCTTGTGTTAGGGATATAAGACCCTCTGGGTTCTTTGTGAGGTGTGTTCTCTCACACATCTGGGGGCACCCTTTTTTGCAAAAAAGTAAAATCGCCTTGCCAAGCAATTTTCGAACACATGTCGTTTCTTTAGACACCGTGAAAAGTTATTTCTAACACAACTAGATCAGATGAGCATGGAAAGATGCAGAGTGTTCCCAAGAAGGAGTGTTCTGTGTGCTTGTCGGGAAGAGCTAGGTGCAGATGGCAGTGAGGGTTGCACACTCTACTGAGCTCCCTGCCACACTCACACACTACTCTCAGCCTTCCGTGAGTAGAACAATGATTTGAACAGCATCTTTCCTGAAGTCTGGCTTAAGAAGAGTGTATGACTTCTACCTGCTGTCTCTATAGCAGTGAGGGGCTCCTCTTCCTCTGCAGAGGCTTCACAGTGCCTAGCAAGTATTGCTCTACTGAGTGTCTCTAATAGGAAAAAAATATCTATAGCACTTATTATACACCAGGCACTTCTCTAATCACTATCTACGCACACACACACACACAATTCTCACAACAGTCCTGTGAGGACCCTTATTATTTCCATTTCACAGATGGATAAACTGAGGCAAGGAGAGGTTCAGCTAAGTTGTCTCCTAGCTAGCACTAGGCAGAGCTGGGATTTGAACACAGAATGGAGTAACTCTAGACCTGTGCTGGCTCATAACACAGCTACTAGCCACATGAGGCTATTTAAATGTAAACGAAGTAAAATGAAATTAGAAATTCATACTAGCCACATTTCAAGTGCTCAGCAGCCACATGTGGCTCGTAGCTAGTGTATGGGATGGTGCATATATATACAATGCTTCCATCAGCACACAGCTCTGTTTTACAGTGCGAGGTGAGACTCTGCTTCTAAAAACCTTAAAAGGCACTTACGTGGTATGGCTCACTCAGAAGACAATCTGAGTATGTCTTCCTTTGTTCTTGGGTTGGCCTCAACTTATTTTTCTCTCCAGTTTTCTAACCTCATCTTTTTTTTTAGTTTGGTTGATGGGCAGGGCAGCATTTCCGGTCCTTTGAAAACCAAGCTTTAAATTCTGACCGAAGCTTCATGTACTAACCACCTTGACACTCTGCCACTCTGACCTCAGGCCCCTACTGAAATGTTAATGTCTGAAGAGCCTCTGCTCCCGATTCTGTGTTAGGTCTGCAAGCCCCTTCTGGAAGCCCTAAGTGATTGCAGGGAAAGGACAGGTGCCAAGAGGGTGTTGTCTGTTAGCCCCTTGCTACTTCTTTCTGCAGACTTTGGCCTTTATTGGATCAATCTCATGTGTTGCCTGGAGAGGGAGAAAAGCAATAAAGGAGCTTCCAAATAAGTGTCATAGAAGTCTGCAGCCTTCTCCTCTGTTACACTGATTTATAGGCAGTACCACAAAATTCCCCAGGGCTGGGACAAGCTGACCAGTGATTGACAATGATTACCAAAAGGGATTTTTTTTGTGGGTTATCAGAAGCCTATGAAAGCAGGGTCCTCCTTACCAGCAGGTGGCTATCTATAGGGTGAGGTTTGGGGGAATTCCACAAGGCTTTACACTCCTTTATCCCTAAAATAAATCTCCTCTGGGTCTCTTTCCTTTCAGGGGGAAGGCGTGCTGTTTACTTGTTAGCAAGCATATCAGGCCAGAGAGGCATAGTATGCCCATTCTCCTCCCAGGTCCCCAAGACAAGGGCAGTGTGGGGACATTTGAACAAGATGGGAGTGGTTTGCTGAAAAGTTGCAGACATGCCAGACACACTTCATTTAGTTTTCTCTTTAGCCTGTGCCCTGTCTGAAGGTTCAAATTTAGGAAAGAAGGTATGCAGTACAATATGTCCCCTAGAGAGATATTTCTCAGGGCACACCAGGACCAGGATTCAAAGAATGGTAATAACAAGCTTTCAAAAAGAGAAGGGGAGGCTACTGAGTGCTTATTCGTAGTTAGGTCTTGGCATCTGTGGTTGATATAGCAGGTGCTTTGCTGCCATATCGACAGAGGGTGGGAGGGTGGTGGCAGAAGCTATTTATCACACCAAGCACCCAGACCCTGGGTGAGAGGTAACTTGGACAGCCTGTGTGAGTCAGTGCTGTTCCTTTTTTCTTTTTGCTATTCCTGGAAGCAACCTGTTGCCATCATGTGTGTTGTTGTCATAAAACCTTTTCAATATGCCTCACAGGCCCATCAGAATAGTAATCACAAGCTCCTATGCCTGAACGGCCAGCTGCAATTTTTAGAGCATTTTCAAATCCTTGATCTCAATTCACTGTCACCCATTTTCTCAGAAGCAGGAAGGACAGCAGTGTAATCTCCATGTTAATGGTGAGGTGATGCAGGCTGAGAGAGGCCTCAAGCCTTCTTTGCAAGGAAGTGTTTGAATAGGACCTGACTAGAATCCCAGATAACTGGCTGGCTACCCTTATGCTTCTGAAAGCTTCTAGTAGTATGCTGGAGAAAGCCTTGGCTAAACAATCAAGTAGTTGGCTAAATGAAGCTCTAGTGGCTGGCAGAGGCGATATCTTCAAAGACCCTGCTAGAGAAAAAAAAAATGTCCTGACATTTGTTACAATGATAAGGAAAACTTTATTCAAATCTATTGCAATAGGAGACAGAGACCGAAGCCACGTTTGAACACGAGGACAAGTGGGGATTTATAGCCAAAGAACAGAGTAAGGGGATCCAGTGGATGGCAAATTACTAAGAGTAGTTTGATTAGACATCAAGAGGAGGGGGATTCATGCTAAACCGGCTTAGCAGAATTCTTACTAAAGGCAGGCCTGGGACTTAGACATCCAGGGTGGGGATGAGGAATTTGATCAGATGTCAAGGGCAATCAGATATCTAGGGTGGGGGTATTTTTGCTAAACCAACTCAACAGGATTCTTTGCTAAATGTAGGCCAAGGACAGGGCTGAGAATGAGGGTTTACAGGAGCCTGAGTGAACTGTGATCAGGAACAGCTGGTGGGAAAGCAAAGCTGATGCCAATGTTTGCCAAATGGAGCTGCTGATTGGAATCACCTGAGAAGCAGCTTTAACGATATCTATGCCTGGGTCCTATCCCACCTCTACAAACCTTATTAATGAGAAGGGGAGGAGGCAACTGTATGTTAACCCAGCTTTCCTCGTGATTCTCCTCATCAGTCAGGTTTGGGGCCAGAAGTTTACACTATGGATTGACCAAGAGGCTAATAAAGAGGGAATGGGAGCTGGTTGTTGGGAAGGGGATAGGTTGGGGAGGAGAAGCAGGGGGAGGTTAGAGTTAGGGCATCAGGCGGCTCCTTTGTTCCCTTTCCCCAGCACCTTTGGAGTGCACCGGGACCTGACCTGTGTATTCATCAAAATAGCAAAGTAAGTGAACATTGTAAAACTGCTACCTTTGCTTTTCAAGCCCTTTTTACCCCTTTGTGGCCCCTGTTGTCCCTCAGATACCGGGTACTCTCCCTTTCTATCCTCCTCTGAATTAAATAAAACCCACTATCTTGAAAGGGGCTGGTCAAGTATTGCTTTGTAAGGTTTGCATTGTTGATAAGGAAGATTGGCATTTTTTTTAAAAAGGGGACAAATCCAGAAGTTAAAAGATGAAATGCCCCAAAGTAGTAAATTCAGACATCTTTGAGGGGGCAGCCAGGTTCCAAGCGTGTGTCTGTATGCATGTTGTCTGTCTAGAGGGAGGAGGAGGAAGAGGAGGAGGAGGAGGGAGACACATGGATTACTTTTTTTGGCCTATGTCTGAAGTCAGCTCAGATACTTTGGCTCTGCCCCAGTTTCACAGGACTTTCTGAGAGATATTAGGTAGAGTTCTTTTTTCCTGAAAGGACAGAAAAACGAAAGGTTTAAAGCTAAACCCTGACTCCCAGGTAAGATGCAACCCTTACTGAAATAGCACTATGTCAGCAGAACACAGGCTCATTGGCTCATTACCAGGCGAGGTCAGGACATTATTTCTGGCAGCTTCTGAAAGCCATAGCCTTTTAGAAAAAAAAAATCTTCTTCCTGAGGGTTTAATACAACTCCCTCTAGCTTGTTCTCATGAGTGAGAGCACTCAATTGCTCTCTTTCTCTTTCTGGGGCCTCCTTTGAAAATGCTAATTAAATTTGCTCTCCCCTCCCCCAGCTAATTTTGGAGATAGAGAAAGGGAGCTTGATATCTATAAAAGATGTGCTTGTCTTTCCACCTGAGTTACCTTTGTATTTCATTCCCTTTTATTGCAGGAAATTGTGTCGAGCCCTAAACACTAACATACATAACATTGATTGTATTCTGCATAACAAATTGGATTAGGATAATTACCACACAGATGTTAAAAAACCCTGAATGCAAATCAATGCAATTAGTCATGACTTAATATACTATAATTCACACATTGGAATGTCTTATTGTGATTATACTATTTTAGAACTAAATGCTTTAACAAAAAATAAGGGGAAGAAAAGAATTCTTTTGCTCTGGTGCTGCACGTGCTCTGAACAAGAAATTGTCTTATGCTAATTTGGAATTTCACTACTCAGAATTCTTATTAACTAATCAGATCCTTCAATTTCTCTTGCCCCCTTTTATATAGAGTAAGCCTCTTCTTTAGCAAGACAATTTCATGCGCAATTCAACTTGAATGCCACTATTATGAACAAAGGAATTTGCACACGGATGCTTTTGACAACCATGGCTTTAGAAAACCCAGCCTTGGGTGGTGGGGGCAGGCCTTTCCCCCACTGATGGCAGGGACCCTGAAACAAAGCAGACAGAGTGTAAGCAATTGGAATGGGTCCAAGTCGCCGGCAATGAGAGGACCTGTCACAAGGGCTGTAGGCTCAGAGCTGCCACAAAGGGCTGTATAGCTTGTGCTTAGCTGAGGGGCCCAATAGGGGCTCCACTCCAGCCTGGAATCAGTGCGCCAAGCTGTGCACCCAGGTGTAGTGCTGCTTCACATTCAAGGAAAGGGAGTCTTTCCCTAATTCACACAAGGATACCTTATGGGTATGAGGTAGGAGTTTGGTCACAGAAAAAATAATACATGTTCCATTGCTAGAAACAACAGCAGCCAGGCCCCTTGAGTCTGAACTATGAACTCAAATCCAGTTCAGGTCTGTTTTGGCTTCTTCTCCTTCGCAATGTACTTGCTTAGAATTGTTTACAGTTCTAGGTGCTCTTTTTTTAATGTATTTTTATTGGTGCATTGTAATGATACATCATAATGAGGTTCAGACTGATAGAAACATACATGCACATGGCATCTGGTGTGTTTCCCTCTGGAGCCCACCCCACTCCCACATCCCTGTACGTTATTGAGATTGGTAGTGATAATTTCATATATGTACACAGCATTATTTGAACTGTTTCCTTCATCAAGGTGCTCTTAAAGCTGCGGTCCATATTTTACGCTCCTGATTGCATGCCTTTTGGAACTGTCCTATATCTTTTTACATCAAAGCTTTGCACCCCTACTTGGTGGGAGGCTCCGAGAACTAGGTTTGTGCCATCCCCATCTTCTCTAAAGCCCTCCCCCATCTGAGGTTGTCAGATTTAGCACATGAAAATACAAAATGCTCAGTTAAATTTGAATTCCAGATATGTAACAAATGTTTTTAACATAAGTACGCCCTATGCAGTATTTTGGCCATACTTATACTAAAAGTCTCTGTCTTGAATTTAAGTTTAACTGGGTGTTCTGTCTTAGCTGCCGACTCTGACCCCACCTTAGCACCGAGCATAGGGCTTGATGATTAAAATAGATCTAGGCCAGTGGTTCTGTAATCAGTATCATCTGGAAGTAATTAAACCCAGAGTTTTTAATTCATCAAGTCTGGGGTATAGCCTGAAAATATGCATTTGTAACAAGTTCCCAGGTGATATTGCTGCTGCTTTAGGGACCACACTTCGGGAACCACTGCTCTAGTACAAGCTCAATAAATAGGTCCGGTGGGAACGACCTATTGCTAAGCATCATAATAAGCCAGCAGAAAGCTTCGAGGACCTCTTACAGCAGGGGCTGTGGGTTCCCTGGCAATACTCCCTCAGGTGTGCTTCTGTTTAGTTCTACAGACCTCAGCTTCCTCCCTGTACAGCACCTCTTGACTGCCTTTGCTTAGCAATAAGCAAAGTTGTTCACGTGTTGCTTCCCGTCTTGTTTTCTCCTCCATCAACTTTAATTCCCCTAACCCTCTCCCTTCCTCTTTTAGGTGCCAGTGTCTTTTTTGTTCTCTATCTTAGGGATGACAATTTTTTTTTTTTTTGCGGTACCGGGGATTGAACCCAGGGGCGTTCTACCTCCACACTACACCCCCAGCCCTATTTTTTATACTTTATTTTGAAACCGGGTCTCATGAGGTTGCAGAGAGCCTCACTAAGTAGAGAGAGAGAGAGAGAGAGAGAGAGAGAGAGCGAGCTGAGGCTGGCCGCGAACCCACATCCTCCAGTCTCTGCCTCCCAAAGTACTGGGATTACAAGTGTGCGCCACCACGCCTGGCTAGGGATGAAAAATTTATATGCCTTAGATACTGATGGAGAAAGACTTCCCTAAGCAGGGAAGCAGCTGTTTGGAAATTGCTGGCAATTTTTAGTGAGGACATGGATTCCCTTTGAAACTTTCTTCCTTTGTTCTGGGCAAGTCACCAGAAAGGACCTTAATACATAAATACAAAACACTACATCCGCATTGATATGGAACCTACCTACACTTGTCAGGAGGGAATGGGGTAGGTTTGCATAAGGAGCACCAGGGCTGCTTCTATATGGGACCAAGACTGAGATCCTGATTTTCTGACTCAATTTCTATTTGACATCCAAAGTTATTCTAACATGTTGGGATGGAGTAGGGTGGCACTGGCCAATTCCAGGCATCTGGAAAGGGCAGTTAAACTCCTGAGATAGGAGATCAGGTGGCTCACCCTGCACTGGGGGTCCTGAGGTGCAAGAAGTATTGGGGGACATTTCTGCCAAGTCTCTGAAGTCGCTGAGACTAGAACCTGCCTCAACACAGCCCCTTCAGAGGAGCAGCTTTATGAAAGCCAAAGCAAGGATGGATGTGTGTGAAAGAGTCTGAAGACTCCCGGCCTGTTACCTTGAAACATGTGGGACAACCATACTCCAGAGTTCCTGTGGGTAATAATCTAGCCCAGGATCCAACACTGTGTATAAGTTTCAGGGAATCTATCTGATATCCTGCATTCTAAAGGACTCCAAGATAAGGGCTGAATTTTTTGTCAATATGGGCATGTAAAATCTCAATCATAACAATTTGAACATTAAATGAAACGTTAAAACTTGCAGCCTGAGTTGGTGAAGTGGGATGCACTTGTCACATGTGATGTAGGTGCTATGTCACCTCCCCTTTTTGCCATCATGGCACACATTTATTTTGTCACAGCTTTATTTCTCACTGAGCCTGGGTGTGCCCTTTGAGTCTGACATTCTTGGTTGCAGTGGACAGAAAACAAACCTTTAAATAAATCTAGCACTGACTATGTGTTAAGCAGCATTCTAAAGGCTTTATAAAGAAAAGTATGGATTCAGGGGTGTTACAAAATGCAAGTTCTTGAATATAAATGGCCTTTAGAGATGAACTGGAGCCATGGGAAAATGCTATCTGGATTTTCTCTACAGCTTCTGTACCCTTTTTTTTCTGGTGCTGGGCATGGAACCCAGAGGTGTTCTACCTCTGACCTACACCCCAGCCCTATTTAATTTTTTATTTTGAAACAGGATCTTGCTAAGTTGCTGAGAGCCTTGCTAAGTTGCTGAGTCTGGCTTTGAAACTGTGATCCTCCTGTCTCAGCCTCCTCCACACCCAGCTTCTGTACCCTTTTGAACCTATGTTCCATTCTTCTTACTTTAGACCAACTTTCTCTTTCTCGTCCGCATAGACAAAAACATGGTGGCTAATAGCACCCAAATTTTACATGTTGTAGATTTGACCATCCAGAGAGAGAAACTAATTTTATTCTATGGTAGCTTTATAGTATGTTTTATTCCTTTTTTTAAAAAAGATTTATTGGTGCAATGTAATGTACATGATAGTGAGATCATAGTGATACATTCATATATGCACATAACATTATTTGATCTGTTTCCTTCCCCAAACCTCCCCCTTCCCTCAACTCCCCCCTCCTCCACTCCCCTTCCACTATTCTACTGGTCTCTATTCATTTTCATGTGGTCCCTTTCCTTTGCTTTTTCCTCTCTAGCTTCCTACATACATTAAAATAATCCAAGGAAGCTGGGCACAGTGGCGCATACCTGTAATCCCAGTATTTGGGAGGCCGAGACAGGAGGATTGCAAGTTTGAGGCCAGTGCATGGTAATTTAGTGAGATCCTGTTTCAAAATAAAAAATAAAAAGGGCCACAGGTGGAGCTCAGGGGTAGAATGCCCCTAGGTTCAATCCTCAGTCACACACACACACACACACACACACACACACACGAGATAATTCAAGGAGTTCCCCCTCTTTGTATTATTTTACTACATTGGCCATTGATTTTGACAGCCCCACTCTAGAAATAGACCAGAGAATAAGGACTAAATACTCATGTTTGTAAATGAAAATGAGCTCTTCTGGACCAGTTGAGCAACAAACTTAGAACTTCTTATTTGACTTACTTTCTAGAGCTCCACACTAACTTATCATTGGGTTAACATGTCTATCTTTAGCATCAAATTACCATGCAATGAGTTAGCAGCATTACCTCAAACCAGTGTTCAGAGAAAGAAACATTGTTCTGCAGGATAACTGATGTTTTGTAGTTAAAAATTCTTTTTCCTGCCAGCGTGGTGGTGCACGCCTGTAATCCCATTACTTGGGAGGTTGAGATAGGAGGATCGCAGGTTAAAAACCAGCCTCAGCAACTTAGTGAGGCTCTCGACAATTTAGCCAGAATTAAAAATAAAATAGGGTTGAGGGTATAGCTCGGAGGTAGAATGCCCCTGGGTTTGTCAGGTTCAATCCATAGAACCAAAAAAAGTTTTTTTTCCATATTGACATTGAGTTAAATAGGTTTCTTTCCCACAGGACTTCTGAAAGCCTTTCACTTAGCATAATTTAAAAGAAATTATGCTAAGTGGAATAAACCAGGCACAAAAATACAAATACCATATGAACTCACTTATAGGTGGAATCTTAAAAAGTCAAACTCATAGAAGCAGAGAGTGGAATGGTAGTTACCAGAGGCTGGGAAGTGGGGGGAATGGAGAAATGTTAACCAAAGGGTACAATGTTTCAGTTAGATAGGAAGACCACATTTCAAAATTTATTATACAACATAATGACTATAGTCAAGAATGAAGTATATTTCAAAATTGCTAAAGAAATAGACTTTAAATGTTCTCACTACAAAAAAGAAGTATGAGAGGTGATGTAAATGTTAATTAGCTTGATGTCATTCCACAATGTATATGTAGGAAAATGTCACATTGTGCCCTATAAATATATAAAATTATTGTTAATTAAAATAATAATTTAAAGTTACAAGGGAGAATGTATGAGTTTCCTATTGCTTCTGTAACAAATTAGCACAAACTCTGGCTGGAAACAATACATATTCATTATCTTATGGTTCAGGAGTCCTAAAGTCAAGGTTCTTAAAATCAGCTGTGTTTCTTCTGGAGGCTGTATGGGAGAATCTGTTTCCTTGCTCTTTCTAGTTTCTAGAAATCATCCACATTCCTGGGTAGTAACCCCTCTCTTCATCTTCAAAGCCAGCAGCAGCATAGCATCATCAAATTCCCCTACCCCATCACTTCTGACCCTGACACTTCTGCTTCCTTCTTATAAGGATTCTTGTGATTACCTTGGGTCCAGGGCTATCTCCCCACCTTAAGATCTTTATTTATTTATTTATTTTGCGGTACTGGGGATGGAACCCAGGGGCATTCTACCTTCGAGTTACACCCCCAGCCCTATTTTTTTGTTCTTTATTTTGAAACAGGGTCTCACTAAGTTGCGGAGGGCCTCACTAAGTAGCTGAGGCTGGCCGCGAACCTGCGATCCTCCAGTCTCAGTCTCCCAAGTACTGGGATTACAAGCGTGCACCACCACTCCTGGCTCAAGATCTTTAAACACATCTACAAAGTCTTTTTTGCCCTGTAAGGTCACATGTATGTAGGTTTCAGGAGTTAGGATGTAGACATCTTTGCAGAGGGGGAAATTGTTATTTTACCTACTACAGGAAGAAATAGGAAACACTTAACTCTAGTATTAATCATGCTAATACAGCAAATACTCTTCTGAGATTATGCCAGAGTCAAACTTGATAAAATTTGGGGAGTTCCTGACTTTTCTCAGTTACTTGGTAAGAGGTTAACGGATCTCACAGAATTCCCAGAGGGTACCTTACTGCTTACAGGATCTAATGCTTTCTACTGGAGGTGCAGCTGCAAAAGTTCCTGGATGGAGATGGAGGAAGGGCTTGGGTACTGATGAAGGGGATTTTCCCCAAGGCTCCTTCTCAGAAACATTCTGTTCTCAGAGAGACCAAAGTCATGCAGAAGAATTCCATGGCAGTGTGTTAAAGTTACTTGTTTAATCAAAAGTAGAGATAACATGTCATTTGAAATGGAAATTAGGGCTCCAGAATGTCTAAAATGAGAGTGTTACCATCCTGGGAAACCCCCTGTGGACTTGTGATCAAGAAAGTAAGGCTGCAAGCAGGTGACCTTTTCATACCACCAGTTTTTTTTTTTTTTGTGACAGGTGCTATGCTGTGTTTGATGACATTGACACCCCCAATTTTTGGCTTTCCTGTAAAGAAAATGTGATCCCTTCTTTATTCCTCTAAGCATATTTAACTGTATTTAATGATGATGATGGTAACTCTTGACTTTGCTCTAGTCTCTGCTAGATCTAGAGGTCCCCAAAGATTACCATGTCACCAGAAGCCAAACTGAAGACCAGATGGGGTAATTGACATTCTAATAAATACAGCGTTGACTAAGAATAGCAATTTCAGTTTAAGCACCTGACTGTGCCATGCATAAGACAAGTAATTTAGATTGTTGAGAAATAATTACTTACATGGCTTTAGGTCTGCTTGGGAAAGTACATACCAGAAGTACGCAGACATCTTGTTCTTACCAAATCTCATTAGCATTTTCTTCACTTCCATGTTTTTCTTGTCGCCACTGACACTACCCTAATTTCTTATATATTTTTTTCTTATTTTGGCTTCAATGACCCAGCCTTATACTAGTTTTCCTTCTATCCCTTTGAGCACACTTACATTTTACTTCCCAGTTCCTTTTGCTCTTCTTTGCTCTTCTTTGCTCTAGCTGTGGCTTTACCTAAAGACACAGTTTTTGACACTCTTTTCTTTTTGTACTCTTCCATTTTCTACCTGCCCATTAAATGTTTTTAAATGTTTAAATATTTATTTATGTTTGGAGACCTGTATTGTGAACTGGTGATGTAGAAATGTATTAGATACATGGTTTGTCTTCTGGGAACTCAAAACCTAAGGAAGGAGATGGATAGGAAATCACTGAAAAAATATAGTGTAATGTTTCATATGGAATATGTGACATGCTTCATAGAACTCCAAGGCAGGGGCATCTATATATGTTTTCAACTGGAATACTTTCAACTACAAATAACAGAAAACTCAAACTCAAGGTGACTTAAGGAACAAGGGCAAATATTTCTTATAGCAAGACATCTGAAAGCAGAGGGGTTCTACAGTTGGTCAATTCAGTAGCTCAAGGACCTTATTCAGAACCCACATGTTTCCCACCTTTTTTCATCTCCTCTTATTAGCATATCTCTTTCAGGACTGCAAGAAGGCTGCAGCAGTTCTAGGCATCACATATAGAAATGATGACATTTGCCGGGGACAGTGGTACATACCTGTAATCCCAGTACTTGGGAGGCTAAGACAGGAGGATTGCAGGTTCAAGGCCAGCCTCAGCAACTTAGTGAGACCCTGCTTCAAAATAAAAAAATAAAAAGGGCTGGGGGTACAGCTCAGAGGTAGAATGCCCCTGGGTTCAATCTCCAGTACCACAAAAAAAAAGAAGAAATGATGACATTTACCTAAACCTAAAAGAAGTGTTGCCTAAAGT
>PVJS01053329.1:0-13322 GCA_004027185.1 Glis glis | reverse complement strand
CCCTATCAAAATACCAACATCATTTTTCTCAGAGCTAGAAAAATCAGTCATTAATTTCATATGGAGAAACAAAAGACCCAGAATAGCCAAAGCAATTCTCAGCAATAAGAACCATGCAGGAGGTATCACAATTCCTAACTTCAAATTATACTACAGAGCTATAGTAATAAAATCAGCATGGTACTGGCACAAAAACAGGGGTGTCTTATAAAAGAAGAAGCGTGAGACCCCCAAAGAAGCTCTCTCCCTCTTGAACGTGTATCCCCCACTTTCCTAAATAAACCTCTGTCTTTGACTCTGACTGGTGGGTGCTGAAATTCTTTTCTGCCACGGAAGCCAAGGACCCTGGCAATCCTGATTTCCTGAGGTGAGGAATGGACCCTTTACCCCTTGACACCAATCTCAATGACATGTACAGGGAAGGGGACAGAGAGAATGGGATCTAGAGGAAAATGCACCAAGCGTTGTGTTCATGTGTATTTCTATCACTCTATACCTCAGTATAATGTATAATTACAGTGCACCAATAAAAGTACAAAAAAAACATATTATACCACTGTGCAAATTAATGACTGAGCAATCATGCCATCTACTATTATCTACCATAAAAATATCATTTATTCAAAAAGAGAGTTTGAGAGCCTCCTATAAAGCCAAGACTAGGAATTCCAAAATGGACATGACCAATTAGAATGTTGCCATCATGATGGTCAATGGGTGAGATAAAATAAATACATAAACACAAACAGATGATGACAAGCACTAAGAAGGAGGCTGGGACAGAAGGACGGGCTGGTTCACGTATAGCTGAGAGTGGAAGGATAAGGAGGTGGCTCTGCAAAGAGAAGAGAGTCACAGGCAGAAGTAGCAGAAGGTGCAAAGATCGGGAGGGTGGCACAGAGCTAGGTGTGTGCTAGGAACAGAGGACATAGTGCAGCTGACTGAGCGAAAGGAAGCAGAGTTTACGTGTAAGTGTGGGGAGGTGGTATGGAAGAGAATGGTTATGACGCCAACTTCAGATTTAAATTGAAGTACAATGAGAATCCAATGAACACTTTTAAGCAAGGAGCCTCTTGATCTGATACAAGTTGTACAAAATAACACTCAGGCTGTTGTTTTGCAGAGAGCTTGTGAGAAGATAAGAGTGAAAGCCAAGAGACTAGTGAAGGGCTTTTGGTCTAGTCTAGGTGAGAGATGAAGATAGCTTGGATTAGGCAAACAGATTTGAGATGTATTTTGAAGGTTAAATAACAGGATCTATTCCTATATTAGATATGGAAAGTAAAAGAAGTAGAAGAATCACAATCGGATTGGGTTACCAGGTGGATAATGATAGCCTTTGTGGAGATAGGAAGTGAATGTGGTACTTTCTAATTGTTTGATGAGTCCAAATTTCAACAGTTAAAATTATTATGGCTATTGATTTTTGATCACCAGCTGGTGATTATTAGACATTTTACCAGACACATTAAACATATGATGTCACGTAATTGGAAGTCTTATGGAAAAGGATTATTTTTTTAATGTTTTTATTGGTGCATTGTAGTCTCACATCACAATGAGTATCAGTTTGGTGTTAACATACATGCACACAGCTCTTGGTGTCCCTCCCCCCCGCCTCCCCCCCACATGTAGCACTGAGAATGATTATAATGTCTCTTTTATATGCGAGGAAATTGACATTTAGAACAAATTCAAGTAACTTTTCTAAGGCATCAATCTAGAAATTAGTAGAATCCAGGTCTGTTTGGCTTTGAAAACTTGATTTTAAACTCCCCAATGGTATATTTGTGTCTATCTACCTTCCAGTGATAGCTCCATGTCTAGGTCAGTAACTGGCATGTAGGATGTTCTTATTACCTATTTGTTACCTCAATAACTAAACTGCATGTAATTACTACTATGGCTTGATGCTTTTTAGAGCTTTCCAAGTGGGCTCCTTTCTATTTGACCTTTTAAGCAATGGCACTATTTGAGTAGATTTATAGGACTGTCTTTAATGGACAGCTTGGAACTACCCAGGACTGTCTCTTTCTTTTTTTGTGGTACTGGGTATTGAACTGGGGAATAGGGGGTAGGGGGTGGGGAATCTATCTTTGAGCCACACCCCTAGACCTATTTTATTTTTTATAAAATAAAGTTGCTGAGGGTCTTGCTAAGTTGCTGAGGCTGGCCTCGAACCTGTGATCCTCCTATCTTAGTCTCCCAAGTACTGAGGTTACAGGCATGCACCACCACACCCAGATCAGAGCTCTCTTTCATGAATGAATGGCTCTAGTTACATTCCTATCTCTAAATCCTTTGCAGAGAACGATGTATGGGTACACCACACTGATAGTACTTAGGAGGCATCACAAGATCTCAACTAGGATTCAGGTATTAGAGACCACTTCCAGAGGAATCTAGGAAAGACATGTCTAGTTGAATGATTACCCTTGGTGGCATGGAGGCTGACTTCACTCAACAAGCACCCCCGATCCAAGGCTCCTGCACCTTTGGTCCTATTATGGATAGGTTCCAGTCTCGGCGTCATGAGCATCCTTACCCTCAGATGCAGTCTCCCAAGGAGGGACCACTTCACTGTCAGGGCTTTGGCTACCCTGGAAGCTCCATTAGACTGTTCCTCTTCTCTGAGAAATTTCCCCACTTCACAGCATCTCAACCAGATGCTAGTCATCAACCAGAGCTAGAAAGTCCTACTTAATGCACACATCATCAAAGTATAAAGTTCTTCTGCACTTTACCTCCAGTTGACTAAAACGAAGGCATAGTGTGGATTTCAAGCAGATTCTGTGCTGTTGTACTTCACTGCAACTGTAATACTGGCTTCCCCAAATGATATCTACCATCTGCTCATAGAAATATGCTTCATTCCAATTTGAATCTCACCCCTTCCCTTCCCAACAGGATCCAACTGTATGATTCATCCATTGCTCTTTGTCTTGCTGTAGGGGATTATATGTCAAACTCAGATAAATCCACTTCAAACTCTAAAAAATTTCCATGAAATACAGTCCTTGTCTAAGTCCATGGCATGTGGGGCAACAGGCCCTGAAGAGCCCCTTGCCCCCTTCTTCAAGGAAGTAACAACTGATCCTCTTCAGGACACTTCTGCTTTACTTCCCACCTATCAAGTCAGAGAAACTTCCCAATGCCACTCCTTCCAAATGCCATCCTCTTCGTGGTTTAAGTTCTGCCATCCCATCAAGGACACCCACCATTCCACAACATGCATTCTTCATGAAGACAAATATATGTTACAACACTTCTTCATCAAGGGACCCACCTAGAGTAATGAATCAGATTCCCACCTACATTATTTGGATTGGACCAGCAATACCACTGGGGTCTATGTTTGTAGCTACAGATGGCAGAAAGGAATACAATTAAAGGGAACATCTGGATATCAATACAAATATGGCAGGCCTCCACTATTGCCCTCATGGGAAGAAGCACATGCCTTATTTCCCCTTGGCTCAAGTAGGGTCCAGAAGACAGAATACAAGTCAGACTTATGTGGAGAATTGTTTCTTTAACCCCAAGTGGGGTAAGAACATGCACAGACCAGAGCTCCTGCCTCTCAATGAAGGCTTTCAGCAATAAACTATTATCGACCTCCTCCATTATCCTCCACTCTGCCAGTCTCTCTGCTTGTCTATTCATCAAGACTTCTTGTTTGAACCTGAGAATAGCCCTGTGGCATTTTATGCACATTTTGTTGTATCCTTGCCACCTCATCCTGTGCTGACACAATGTCTAGATTTGGCCATGTTCCCTGATTTTATTTCCCAGGTTAAGTCTGACATCTCACCCAGGTTCCTTTACCTTACATGACCACTGTTTCTGCGATTGCTGGTCCTATCCAAGCATGCCCATGAACCACGATGTCACTGAAACTATTTTAAGCTTTTGGTGTAGAAACAAACTTTAGCTCAAAGCCTATTCTTGATGTTTTATAGAAGATGAAACTTCAGAGGTTAAATTATTTTACCAGCATCAAAAAGTAAGCTATTAATCACAAGAACCCAGGCTTTCTGACTCATAGAACAATGATCCTTGCACTAACTGTGCCATCCCATTCTTAGAAAACATATTCAGCAAAGGTGGGAAATCCAAGGAAGGTGCATTATTAAAATTTGAGTTTGGGAACAAATGACTCAACTTGAAGGATAGATTCTTTTCTGAGAAGCTACACAAGCATTGAAAAAGGATGATAATAGCTACAATTATAGAGAAATAAACCCAGGTGTTTTCATCTTTAGAAGTTTCTGTAAAATTTGTCAACTTAAAACCTGATGGGATGAAAAACATGATTTTCTTCTCTTTATAGCCAAATAACTAGTATATGAATAAATTTCCACATTTCCTCAGTAATCTTGGATGGGTAATACAGAAGGCATAGTTCATATATTTTTTCAAGTCAGAGGTCCTAACCCCCTGAGTGTGGAGGAGCCCTCTTGTTGTATCAGGACTCTCCCCAAAGTCAATGCCTGGCAATCTGCCCCAAAGGTGAGGTTCACTCTCAGGGTTCAAAATTTGTGGTTATAAAGTCCCTTCTTATCCTGAGCATTTCTCTTCATGAGAATCATCAATTAAGGGTTAGGAATAGCCTGGGCTTTTTTCATATGTTTCATACAAAACAGCTTACTTATATGTATTCATAAAGCAAGTAAAAAAAAAAGACAAAGATTAAAACTCATATATCCAGTGGGGTGTGATGGCAAATGTTTGTAATATTAGTACTTGGGAGGCTGAGACAGGAGGATTGTAGGTTTGAGGACAGCCTCAACAACTTAGCAAAAACCCCTTATTTCAAAGTAAAAAATAAAATAAAATAGGGCTGGGGATGTAGTTTGGAGTTAGAATGCCTCTGAGTTCCATTCCCAGCACTGCGTGTGTACACACACACACACACACACACACACACACACAACCTCATATATCCCAATTTCAATTTTTTTTAACTCTTGTCACATCATATAAATTTTTGATGTTTTTCAAATCAAATTTTTTTCACAAAATTTTGAGTTTCCCCCATCTGTTATGTTGCTATTTTACAATGTCCACACTTAAAATGTACACTTAATTTATGGCTCTTATTTAATAGATACATAAAATTTTGCACTATTTTCTTTTTTTCATTGGAGTTCTTATACTGTTGGCTTAAGAACTGTCAAACATAAAAAAGAGATGCTGGTGGGACCTTACAAGTATATAATCCACATCCCCAAAAGGCTGAGGCCAATTCCAAAAGGATTAGCTTGGACCAATCTGGTTTTAGCAAATAGTTTTCCTTCATGATAATCTACACATTTCTCAGTGAGTAAGTTTTTTCTTGCCAAGCCCCAAACACACATCTCATACCCAGCCTTGGGGGCAGCTAGATTTCAAGAGAACACCTCCTCTCTGGAAAGAGTTTTCAAGTCAGTTTGTTTCAAATTTTGCACCTATTTGCTTTAACCTGCTCAATCATGGTTTCTGTGCCAATTATATTCTACACTCTGGACTCCAGTAAAGGCAAATGCCCCAGGTGCATGATTTCCCTGTCTATGATCCCTGGCCCTGCTCTGTATGGCATCTAGGAATGTCATGTAGCCCCCACCCCACCTCAGGACCTCATGTCCATTGTGTGTCTCTCCTAATCAGTGAAGGGATTAGGCTCTCTGATTTAAAGAGCATAAATTAAAATATGACCTAACAAGTCTTCACAACTTTATCAGAAGCTTTTCAGTGTATCTTTTCTTAGCTGGATGTTTCTTTCATTACAATATATTATTTGTGTGCTTATAACCCAGGTGCATACTAATTGACCAAGTGGACAATACATTCTGGTTTTCCCAGGATAGTCTCAATTTAAAGTCTGTCATGCCAGGATAATTGTTAAGACCATCCCACTTTCATTTACACCAGTTTGAACAATAGATTATATTGTCCAATTACCCATTACAAATGGCCAGTAATGTGGAATTTTTCCATCACACATTGGTCACACTAACAATTTGCTCACTCAAACTGTTTTTCTTTCTCTCAGCTTCATTTTGATTGAGATCTCTTTCCAGATGTATTAGCTGCAGCTGTTTACTTCTGGAACTTCTTTTCTGTGTTCTATATCACTGTTTCTGACTTCAGTGATGCTCAATGGTGCTCTTAATCAAGTGAAAAAGAACTTTAAGTGCTGGTAATCAACTTAGAGTTGGCCATCTTTTGCACTGCCTCAGCCTGTAAATACACTTGGAAGAAACACCAGCCTGACAACTAAAAGGAATTAAGCAACATTTACACATCTATAGTTACATATACAAAAATGTAAAAAATCATAGTTTTCATTACATATAGTATAGCATACTTTTCTCAACTCTTTCACATATAGTATTTTTTTTCTAGGTAGTCAATAAAGAAAAGATTCTTTAAGGGACTTTATTTCAGCCTAATTCATAGTATCAGAAATTAGAGTAATTCCAACCCTTGAGGGTTGGCAGAAGAAAATATAACTATAATCAGGGATTTTTTCATTAAAGTGGTTATCAAAGGAGTTGGATAAGACTAATACAAATTGTGTCTGTGTTAAGTATAAAGACAGAATGAGAATAAAGAACCAGCACAGTTCTTTTAATGAAACAAAGAATGATTTGAAGGAATCATTTATAAGGACATGCAGTTTAACAGTGAGAAAGGAAAGGGACTACCATTTAATCATTCCCTTCCAAATTGACAGAAAATACCAAACACATCTCTCCTCTCACATGCAAATCTGAGAGAGATGGGATCTCTATTCTATACTTCAGAAAACGAGTCCAAAGGAGATTCATGCATACCTCAAGGACACAAGCCTTCAGGATGGACATAAAGTGACTTGTTGAACTCTCAAGGTGATGAACAATCAAGTTATAAGACAGGAGACTCCCCTCCCCACATCCCTAGACATGTAGGTTATTTCCCTCAAACGAAGAGCAGAATTTTAAAATTAATCAAGATGCTATGCTTAGTAGCACAAATCTGACACTGAATTTCTCATGTATATGGGACAGTCACCTAGAAATCAGGATGTTTATAGAGAAAATGACAGCAACTTAGGAGACAAGTGACGAAGGGTGTGTGGCCATAATTTTAAAACGTGTCATATTAGGCCTTTCTTACAAAACAACTTGTGTCATACAAATCCTTTTCTTTTTGGCCAAGGACCCAATTGACACTGGCCTATTCTCACCCATCTGCAGCAGAGCTGAGCTTTGACCAAGTAGTGTTGCTGAACTGTGTAAGGCAGCTCTCAGCGACAGTGAGATGCCAGATCTGAAAACTTTAGCTAATCTTAGAGGTCAGTCATAGGCAATTAGTCCTTCAAATATTTTTGGATTGGACCTTAGGTCCTTTTAGAATAATAACAATTTTAATGAGAGTAGAGGTACTTTAATATCTGTCACTTGACAAAATAACATATGTACATATGGACTCAGAGATCACCGATAGCAACTCTAAATTCCAGAGTGTGGGCCTCACAGAGGCAGATCACATTATATAATTACAGTGATTATAGTTGGATATCATAACTATTCTATTTTTGGTAATTTGTCCAAGAGCAGTCAATTGTCTTTTTAGGATCTTACAGCTAATGCAAATAAGCCTTAGAACCCAAGTTCAGGTTCTCATGGCAATTGCAATAGGTTCTGCTACATTGTCACTTACACAGGGTATTAACAGCAAAATACATGAATGTGGAAATACTTTAAGCAAGAAGACAGACCCAAATTTACCTTTCAGCAAATCATTTTTAATAAGTAATGATACTTTTTAAATAAATGACTATTACCTTACAACATATAGATCACAGAGTAGACCCTTTACCTGTTTTCTTTAAAACAAATCTAAATGGTAATATTATTATGGTCATATTTATCCCATTTTTCCATGTAAGAAATCTAAGCATTAGAAAAGTTAACACTTCAATGGACATGATGTACATACACAAATTTATCAATGTCAATCACAATGTTGTGCACAGGGAGGGTGAGGGAGTAGGGTGGGAGACAGTGGAAGGTTCATTGAATGCTGTGTGCATGTATGTCTCTATCATTTTGAACTTCATCATGATACATGATTATAATGCACCAATAAAAAAATAAAGAGAAGTTAAAGAACTTTATTAAGGTAACACAGAGAGAAAAGAGTAAGACAGAGCCTGAACCAAAGCCTTTCTAATCACTAACAGGTATGATATTCACTGTACCACTCTGAGACAGGTAATATCAAATAACTATAAAGTATAAACTGTGAAAGAAGTCTATTTAAACCATGTCAGAAATACCTATTTATACATGTTATTGACATACTAAGTATAGATTTTTCTAGATTAAAATACACATTCTAAGATCTGTGATGAGTCAATGCATATGAGTAGACTTGTTATTATGTCTCATATTCCTTGCTTTTATGCTTCTAAATTCACGTTATCTTTATTTTGTTGTAACCTTATGATTCCAAAAACAAAACAAAAAAAGTGCAGTGTAAATAATCTCTACTTTGGAAGTTTTCTAATATCCATTAATGGAAACCTTTCATGTTTTTAATTGGTTACAATGAAATTAAAAGTAATACAACTATTGTTTTTAAAAACAGACTTTTCATTTATTCTTCATCCAAATTATGAAAATGTGCTCAACACAGAATAAGGCTGAAATTTAACCATTTAGTGGTTGATACAGGCATCAAAAAATAACATTCAATTCTAGTCACCACTTTTCCCATTTTCAGGATGCACCAGGTTAGACAAAAACAAAGCCAGGCATTCGGGAATTCCTCGAACTATTAGTACTTGGTAGTGACCACATATTTAAAATACAAAATTAGCTGGGTATGATTGTGCACGCTTGTAATCCCAGTACTTGGGAGGTTGAGATAAAAGGATCACAGGTTCAGCAACCTAGGGAGATCCTGTTTCCAAATAAGAAACAAAATCAGGCTGGGGATATAGCTTGAAGGTAGGATGTCTCTAGTTCAATCCCCAGTACCAAAATAAATAAATATTTAATTTTTAAAATATTTTAAATATTTTAGATTGAAATATTTGTGTGAGTTGGAGGATATTTTCATTGCATCCTCTGATCAATATCATTCCTTGTTAGATATGTACACTTTTACAGTGGTGCCACTGTTTCTATTCCACGTGCTTCTATAGACATGTCCAGTTTTTAATTCTCTGATAATTTACTCAAGTTCCTCTATCTAAAAATGGTGCCAACATTCTGTTGATTCTTTGCCTGTCTCCATCCAAACCTATTTTTCAATCTGCCTCTTAATTTATATAACTTTTACCCACATTCGATTGTCGAAGCTATCTTTGTCACCTCCACAAATTCTTCTGTGTCTTCCTGTCTGATGTTTTGCCTGGCTTATTTCTTACAGCCAACACACCACTGGATTCAGACCCACAGTATTGGAGTGCTAACAGAAATTTTGTAATGTTGTCTGATAAAACCTTCTCATTTCAGAGATGAGTAAACTGAGATCCAGAGAGGACAGATGGCCTATCACAATACACGCAGAGTGAGTACCTGATCAGATTGTACAAGCCAATGCTCTGTCGTCCATGTCAGTTGCTATCAACAGCACTTATCAAACCACAAGACTCATTTATTCACATGCAGGCTGTGTAGAACACTGCTAAGATCATAGACTCTGGAATCAGATGACTAGGGCTCAAATCTCAGCTCCACACCCTGATATTTTCATTACCATAGTCAAGGAATCAATATACAGTGACATCTTTAGACTGTGGACACTGCTTCATTTAGCAATCGCACATTCATTCAGCAACTTTTTTTATTGACCTGCTGCCATGGGCCCAGCTCTGCCAGGTGCCAAAATGCCAGGAAAAAGTGATTTCAGTCTCAGGAATCGGGCATCCAAAACAATGGCAGAGCAACAAGACAGGCAGTAACAGTGGGAATGCCACAGAGTAATGGCAGTGCAGGAGAGGAAGGAGCTCTGGAGTGCAAATCCAGCGGGAGGATCAGGCCAGGGTCAAGCACAATCCCTGAGGCAGAACAGCACATGAGGTTGTGCTCATGAACTGGATGAATGGAATTTGACTTCCCTGGCTGGGATGGGGGAAGTAGATACTTGAGAGAATTGTAGGAAGAAGGCACTCCCTCCCATGTGATGGACTCTTAAACTCAAGAAAGAAGCCTCCTTGACTCTGGCAGTAACCATTTACTGAACTCACCAAGATGCTGTGCTGTCAGATTGCTCAAGGAAATGGAGCCTCCAGCAGATCTATACAAACAATGCCAGAATTGTGTATAAAGTTAGACAAAACTAGTCCCACCTCCACCAAATTTGAGGTCTGAATTTCTTAATATACTTTCCAAAACCAGAGGATCCTATCTACTCAATGGCAAGACAAACTCAGGGAGACCTCATTCTGCTCTGTCTGAACAATACCCCTAAAGCACCTTTCTTCCCACCATGAAACAAACTCTGCTCTGAAGAAAGGTTTGGGGTGATATGCATACTTCATGCTAAGAAAATTCTATGACAAATGCATGAGTGAACATGAAATAGCTCAGAAAGGACCACTGCTTTTTAAAAGGTCACTGCACAAACAACAGTAAAACTGCTGACTATCACATGTTCTTGTTCCAACTGACATGCTTCAAAAGTGCATCAACTGAGAGGACCCTCTGTGCTCCACACCTAAGTAAGGGGTTTTCAGAACTTCCCATCCTCTTGAGTACAAGTGTGTCTGCCATGTAATACCATTTTTCAGGAATTCTACTTCTCTCCTCTACAACTGCCTCCTATTTTTGCTTTGGCTAGATTTTATTTTCATAATTTCTCCCTGTGATTTACATTTTATTTTACGATTTTATTTAATTTTTGGTACTGGTGATTGAACCCAGGGACATTCTACCTCTGAATTATACCCCCAGCCCTTTTTATTTTGAAACAGGGTCTTGCTAAATTGCTAAGGGTCTCACTGAGTTGCTGAGCCTCCCAAGTACTAGGATTACAGGTGTACACCACCACTGTGATTTTCATTTTAAAATAACACAACATAGAATGTGGCTTGTATTTCTCACCAAAAAACAAAGTCATTTTTTATATCCTCTTCTAAAAGTTCACCTGGACAACAGCTACTTGATATGCTCCTTCCTCGTCTAACCTGTGTGCATTCACCAAAATCAAATGAACTGAGCTGTAACCTTCCTAGTTGTGACAGGAGAATAAAAAGTAAGTCAGCAAACAGCAGACCACTGGGAACCTTCAGTCTACTAAATTCATGGGTACCTACATTGCTTATTTTAAAATGTCACCACTGAAAGAACATATGGCATACAACACTGTACATGACAAACTAGTGTACATATTTTCAGAGATCACTAGAGAAAGGAGGAAGGCCTGGAATTGTCTGTAATCGTGAAGTGTCTGGGGGAAAATGTGTCCAGTAGGTATAGGAAACTGAGAAACATATGTGAACATAAACTCATGCACTGAGAAATAAGTGTGTGAGACAAAAGGAATCCAGGTACGAGATGTTTATTACACACTTACAGGTAGGAAAGTATCATAGGTACCAATTGACTGTTGGTTTGGTAATTTAAAGATAGTACTTTAAATCCTAATGAACAAAACCAGAATCAGACCATTAGAGAACTGAGAATCCATTTGTTGATGTATAGACTTAATAAGGTTTTAGATAAGTAATGATTGTGGTTCAGGAAGGCAGTACATTTTTGCCTCCATTTCTTTGAGATATTCAACTACATATCTACATATTATGTATTTACATAAACTCTCTATATAAATGTATTGCTTATATAGCATGAATATAATAGTATAATAGTGTAAGAAAGGAGTAAGTGCATAACAGGAAAGGATAGGTGTTGTTATGGTGGTGACATGAGCAGAAGATTGGAAGTTCATAACACTGATTCCAAAAATGTAAAAAAAAGTAATTCTAGCATACTTCTTGAACTAATATTTAATAATGTTTATGTGGTCACAATAAAGTTAATACTGTTTATTGCCCTATTTTAACATTAAATGGGCAGAAGAATCCAGTCTAACATATGCTATAAAGTGACTCCATAATTGGTGGGAAACTTTGCAAAGGAATGTCCCTGTATCTAAGGACAGAAATTAAAGGTGTGACTGCAAAGAAAATCCAATATAAGGTCCCTACATGAAACAGCCATATTACTGTTCTCCTGTTCAGTCTATCTTATTTATCCTAGATCTCAGAAAACAAAAAATTGGATTAATTCCAAGAAATTAATAATTATTCAAACCATAAAATCCAAAACCAACTGACCAAATGAACAAAAATGCCATTATAGATAGTACTTTTCTGAAAAACTGAACAAGTTTCAGGGGCGAGGAGAACAAGGCTTGAGTTGGATCTTGGCATTCTCTTTCTCTTATGGTGGAGACTCATTGTATTAGCTGTTTTCCATTGCTGTAAAAATGCCTGAGGCTAGGAACTTAATAATAAAATGAGGTCACTTTGGTTCATAATTCTGGAAGTTCAAGAGCATGGTGTTAATATCTGCTTGGCTCTGGTGAAGGCTTCCCTTGGCTATGTAACCTCATGGTAGATGGCATCATGGCAGGAGTATGTGTGAGAGGAAGAGATTCCATGGTAAGAGAGTGAACTGCAGAGTAGGATGGGGTCAGGATTTTACTCAGCCATAAAGAACATAAAGAACAAAATTATTTCATTTTCAGGAAAATGGACGGAACTAGAGAACAGTATGCTACACAATATTATCCACTCTCAGAAAAGAAAAGGAAAGGAAAGGAACAGAATAATAGACCAGGACTTCTAAAGTTTGAAAGAAAAACACTATCCAACCTAGAATTTTATACTCAGCCAAAGTATCATAACAACTTTGAGGGAGTGCAAGGACCAGGATGTTTACCTTCCATATACTTTGATACAAAGCTACTTTATGGTGCACTATAATAAAATGAAAGGGTAAGCCAAGAAACAGGAAGATATTAAAATAGCAGATTTAATCAAGAAAAACAATAAAACTTAAATCAGGATTCAAGTTATACAGCAGACCTAGGAGCTATGAGCCCAGTGTGGAACAGGAAGAAGGAAGACTCCAGGAGGGGGAATTCATTAGGGGTGGAGGGGGCAGTTCAGATGATATGATAGGGAATTAAATTATATGAAAATATGACAAAGGAAAATAAAATACATAAAAGGAACACAATTATATGTTAAACAATGTCATTGATTTGAACTTGAATGCTGGGAATCTTTTCAATGGATTAGAGGTTATGACATTGGTTTCTTTTTTTTTTTTTTTTTTTTTGCGGTA
>PVJS01053328.1:0-13322 GCA_004027185.1 Glis glis | reverse complement strand
GAGAGAGAGAGAGAGAGAGAGAGTGAGAGAGAGCGAGAGCGTGCGCACACGCGCGCGCGCGCTGAAGCTGGCCGCGAACCCGGATCCTCCGGTCTCCGCCTCCCAAAGTAGTGGGATTGCAAGCGTGCGCCACGCCACCCGGCCGTGTTTCTCATTTTGAAACAGGATCTCACTAAGTTGCGGAGACTGGCCTCAAACCTGCGATTCACCTGTCTCAGCCTCTCAAGTACTTGGATTATGGACATGCACCACCATGCCTGGTTGTAAGTATCCCTTTTTCCCTTTTATTTCTCCTTCTCACAGCTGCCAAAGTCACTCATTTTTCCTTCTGCCTCTCCCAGAAGTGATGCCTTTTGAAATCGTCCACCTCAAATTGCTTCCTCAATAGTTATACCTTTTCAATATTTTTACTTTTATAGTGAACTTTTCTGGTAGTGGTGTTAGAGCACTTTTAATCTTGCATTTAGATCCACTTTTTAATTTTCCACACCATTTTTCTCAGATTGCCTTGGTCCATGCATGGGCTCTTGCCAGAATGTGATCCTTTGCTGGGAACTGGTGGGGTTATTTTTTTTTCTTTACATTTTAATGTATAGGTGATTTGTAACCTGGGGATTTTCTATCATTTGAAGATATTATTTTTGCATAATTGTCTTTGTCTTCTTTTTCTGCACTGGTTTTGGAATAATTGGGACAATGAGGATTTAGGTAGTTGGCATTGTCCTTGGCTATGTTGAATTCTGAACAGAATTTCACATTTGTATTTTATTTATCTGGGCATTTCACATTTGGACTTCTAAAAGTTGTTTATTAATGCATTGTAATTGTACATGATGCATTGTAATTGTACATGATGTACGTGAAATTCATAGTTGGGATTTTTATATCTGATAAATACTAGGCACTATGAGGAATACTTGAGATATTTGCTATTTGAGAGAAGTAGTCATATTTCTTATATTTAAGCAAAGATAAGAATAGTATAGTGCTAACAAAAGCTAATGTCAGGAGTATCAGGAATCACATACAAAAATATCTATTATTGGACTTGTGCTATTCATCATTTAAATGGCTTTTGTTTTGGACTCTGACACTAGGTCTCCCTGGATTTTCTGTCCCATTTAAATCTTTCTAGTGGGTAAGATGGAGACTGAACAGGGAATTCCTTGAAACTCAATTGGATTCAGTTTTGTATGTACAGTTGTTGCTGGTATTTCTTGCCAACTCTTCCAGTCAAACAAAAGTAGCTCGGCATGATATGAATTTACCTTGAGTCGTTTTAATAGCTCATCTAAATGAGAGAAATGTTGATTTTTTTTGCCAAAGGTATACTAGTTCTTCAACTTCAGTTAATAAATAGTTATATTTACATGCCTTTGAATATCATTATAAATTTATACTTTGAATTATTCATTATGGTCAATATTATATCATATCAGAATTAAGCTAATGATGATGCCATTATGATGAATTTTATCTAGCATTTCATATGTTTGCTTTTTTATGTTGTTTGGTAATTTCTAATTCTATTTTTCCTTCAAGTGAAAGAAATTGTGCTTAAAACTATTCCCCTCAGACACAGGATGATCTGGTATTGAGATCAACCTTCATCTATTTGTCACGTAATGAGTATAAACAATGTGCATAATGTGTATACACAAGAATGGAAATAAATGGCCATGAAGCATCCTAGCTTTTAAAAAATAATGGTTAGATAAAAATAAGATGAATAAAAAGAAACAATAATGATTACTTGATATCTGGGCTAAGAAATTTACCTATCTTGTTATTTAGAAAAATTTCTTTAAGCTATTGCTGAGGCAGATAACACTACATAATATGCAAGACTCTTCTTTCAGGAAAAGTAAAACAAAACAAAAACAAAAGCCCTGAGCATCTTTCATTCCTGAAATGTCAAGCAATAACCCTCAGTGCTAGTCTGGATGTGGAATGTGCCCTAATGGTCCATGTGTGAAGCATGGTCCTCAGCCTGCCGTCACTGGGTAGCAGCGTGGTCTTCAGCCTGGTGTCACTGGGTGGCAGCGTGGCCTTTGGCCTGGTGTCACTGGGTGGCAGCGTGGTCCTCAGCCTGGCATCACTGGGTGGCAGCGTGGTCTTTGGCCTGGCTTCACTGGGTGGCAGTGTGGTCTTCGGCCTGGTGTCACTGGGTGGCAACGTGGTCCTCAGCCTGGCGTCACTGGGTGGCAGCATGGTCTTTGGCCTGGTGTCACTGGGTGGCAGTGTGGTCTTCGGCCTGGTGTCACTGGGTGGTGGTGGGAACCTGAAGAGGTGACTGAGGCCAGCAGGAGGTTTTAGGTCTTTGGGAGTGTGTCCTTGAAGAGGATGTGGGACCCTGGTTTTCTCTTCTTCTTTCTCTTTTTCACTTTCCGGCCACCATGAGGTTTACAATTTTGTTCCTCCACATGCTCCTGCCATGATGCACAGCCTCACTGCAGGTCCACAAGCCACAGGGCCCAAAGATTGTGGACTGAAATTTCCAAAATTATGGGACAAAATGAACTAACTCTCTCTCTCTAACTGGAGATTGAACCCAGAGGCATTCTACCTCTGAGCTACACCCCCAGCCCTATTTTATTACTTTTATTTTAAAACAGAGTCTCGCTAAGTTGCTGAGGGCCTCACTAAATTGCTGAGGCTGGCCGTAAACCTGTGATCCTCCTGTCTCAGCCTCCCGGGTACTGGGGTTACAAGCATGTGTCACCACCAGACTAACTTTTCCTCTTTTGAAGTGGATGATCTCAGGTATTTTGTTGCATTAATGGAAAGCAAACACAGTCAATAAGATGTATCATTCTCTGGTGTAGATGGACTATTTTTACTAATTTCTCAATTGTATCTACTTGGAATTCGCTGTGCCTAATGATCCAAGTCCTCACAGCTGCACTCTACTGTTTACCATATCCCAGTCTCTCTCACAACTGCTTTAAGTACATAAACTAATTATCATTTTATAAGCCTCCATAAATTAGGTTCCAATACTTACCAATTTTAAATAAAAGAAAACTGAAGCCAAGAGACTTTATGTAACTTGTCTAAGGTTACCCAGCTGGTAAAACACAGATGTGACCTCATGAACTCCAAGAAGGCTTAAAGAGTAGCTTAGTTTGTGAGAGACATTTGGGTTTAGACTTCAGATACTAGGTCCTTTGATAACCAAGGCTGAAACTAGATGTATAACTGGAGAACTTTATGTATTTGCATCTTATATATTCACACAAAATTTAGTATTTTAATTGGCTATTAATAATGCACAGCCAAAAAATGCTATAAAACAACAAATAGCAAGGTGTGATGGCACACACCTATAATTCCAGTACTTGGGAAGCTGAAATGAGAGGATCACAGATTCCAGGCCAGTGCACTGTAATTTAGAAATATGCTGTTTCAAAATTAAATAATAAAATAGGTTTTGGGATGTAGCTCAGAGTACAATATCCCTGGGTTCAATCCTCCATACCCCCCAACAAATAAAATATATATATTTCATTCCTTTGCAAAATTACATTTTAGTTTCCATTGCTTGATTTTTTGAAATCCATACTTTGGAGATTAAAATGCTCACTGTACAATATGCATTAAAATAATATTCTCTACATGTAGATTTTGGTTTTGTTTTATAATATCATTAAAAATCATCCCTGCTTTGATTTCTGAAGGCACTTAATCAAGTCATTCTCACTTCTAGATTGAATGTCCACTGTTGTGCCAGCCACAGCTACAACCTATTAAAGAACAAATGCCTTTCCAGACATTTGAACTCATAAAACTTGATATTTTTAAACTGTGTGTTACCCTACAATCACAGAGGAGTAACAAACAGAATTGTGACAGCAATAAAACAAATTTCATTAGATGTATAAAAAATTATCACAATTCCATGCAGTGCTTCTGTTTGAGCTGGACACCTGGGAGACTGGGAGGACACAGTAAATGAATCCTACCACCCTGGGTCTTACAGAGAAAGTTAGAATGTCTGATCGAGGGAAATTAAAAAAGAGTGTATGGGCAAATTTGAAAAGAACACATATAATTAGGACGAGTCATAAGAAGTTCAGTGCACATTGGTATGCTGCCTCATAAATCTAGTTTCCTTCTTTGCAGCATCTGCTTTTTACTATGTGGAATAAAAATGGTAAGAGTTTTTAGAACTTGCAATGTTTACAAAAATGTAGCCCAGAAGTTTCTTCCATCAAATCACATTGGTGCACTTATTAGAAATGCAACTTTTTAGGTCCCATCCCAGACCTACTGAATAAGAATCGCAGATGGCTGAATCTAAACAGGTACTAATTTGCAACATTACAGATAAAATGTATGTGTATGGAAATTTAGGAACCACTGGCATAGAAATCTGTATGACCTAGGGGAAATAAAAATAATATTGTCCTTATTTTTTATTTAAGCTTAGTTGGAAATTTGGGCAAACCCTTAATGGTCAACTATGCATTCTAAAACAGGCAGGTACCAACATTTTTAGTGTGCTTTTCAGGATGTACTCCCTTAGTTTAGTGTTTCTTCTCTAGGCAGTATCAGCATGTTAAAATTACAAAACTAGTATTAAGGAAGGAAGAAAAGGAATAAAGATACATGTACGGAAAAGGAAAACTCTAGGCAGTATCAGCATGTTAAAATTACAAAAATAGCCAGGCGTGGTGGCACACGCTTGTAATCCCAGTACTTTGGGAGGCGGAGACAGGAGGATCCGGGTTTGCGGCCAGCCTCAGCTCTCTCTCGCTCTCTCTCTGTCTCTCTCTGTCTCTCTCTCCTTAGTGAGGCCCTCTGCAACCTCGTGAGACCCGGTTTCAAAATAAAACATAAAAAATAGGGCCGGGGGCGTAGCGCGGAGGTAGAACACCTCTGCGTTCAATTCCCGGTACCACAAAAATAAAATAAAATAAAATAAAATAAAATAAAATAAAATAAAATAAAATAAAATTACAAAAGTAGTATTAAGGAAGGAAGAAAAGGAATAAAGACACATGTACGGAAAAGGAAAAATATATACACACATAGAATATATATGTATATGTATATACACACAGCATACATCTACATGATACATATAATTAAAACTGCTGAAATTAGAAAAGTAAACTATGGAGTGGTAACAATAGTGCAGAAAAATGTAATGCACAACTTTTTTTCAAGCTACTAGACTGAAAAAGAATAAAAGAGGGAATATATGCATTGTACAACATATTCACCTGTGTTCCTCCACATATAGAATAACAAATCAAAATGTTTGTTTCTGAGTTTAGCTTCCTTATCCCCACTGCCTCTGATATTCACATTCAAATTAGTAGCTCATCTTTCTCCTTCGTTATAAACTACAGAAATAACATTGGGAGAGTTCCACTTTCGGGCTCTCCAGCGTGTCTTCGAGGCACGCTGCTTTTCTTCTCTTCCCTTTCTATTTCCTACTGATTTTGGAATAAAATTTTGTTAAGCTGCAGAAAAAAAAAAAAGAAAAGAAATAACATTGGACGCAGCACAACTCATTGCTGAAAGTAAAGATTGGCAAACCAGGCGTTGTGGCCCAGGCTTGTAATCCCAGTACTTGGGAGGCTGAGACCGGAGGATCCAGGTTCGCAGCTAACCTCAGCTACTTAGTGAGGCCCTCCACAACTTAGTGAAACCCTATTTCAAATTAAAGAATAAAAAAATAGGACTGGGCATGTAGCTCATAGGTAGAATGCCCCTGGGTTCAATCCCCAAATCCCCAGTATGGCAAAAAAAAAAAAAAGATTGGCAAGAAGCAAAGGTCAAAGATCAATATCACATACCTCCGGAGCCTGGAGACCATTTTACCTAGTCTGGCAGGACCTTCCTTCCTTCACCTCCCTGCAGCCAGTGACCATCTTCAAACCATCATTCTTTCTCTATGTCAGTGTAGCATTGGGCTTCCTTGAGTTCTATCACACTTTAGCCATAAATTGTGTATCCTAATACAAAGTCTTTGATGCAACCATATACATGCAACACTAAGCCATGGATTATCTTTGGAAGGGAAGTTGGGAGAGAAACACAAAATATTCACCCTAAGCCAAAGAAGTCAAAATATATTGGAGCCTCGTTAGTACCCCACACACAGATGCAAATATGAGTTTTTTCATGATTTATTTAGTATTTTCATGACAAAAGTTTTTTTTAAATAATAATAACAGCTTGTATTTATATAATATTTGACAGTTTTGAAAATACTTTCACTTAGATTTGTTTATTCGATCCAAAATAGAACCAAGGGAGGGAAGCAAGGCACGTATTATCACCACTTCACAAATGAGGAAAACGAATAGGATTGTGCTCTCAGTTCACACAACTAATAGTGGTAATCCGTATTTAAAGTCAAACTCCAAATCCAGAGATTTTTCTTGGAATTTATATGTTAAGTGCTGACTCCTGGGACAAAAACACATGTAATAGTTAAGAAAAAAAAATGAGATTTTGGCAAACATACTCTAATGGCTTTTTATGATATCATATTGCATCAACTTGATTAATTTTTCACTGACCTTGAAAAGCAGTTAGCACAACTTTTTTCCTAGGGTACATCAGTCCTGAAGAGCTAGGTGAGAATCAGTGGGTGAGATAAATACATTTATCTTCCAGTCTCTTTGAAAAAGAAAGTGTACGGCAGAGATTTTCATCTCCACATAATATGTTATCCTTATGCTCATTGGAGATGTAGTACCAAGACAAGAATTGCTCTTAAAAATTGAATATTTGGAAGCCCTAAGATAGGATAAAGAGTTTTACATACACCATCACCAGAAGCACAATGGGGGATATTGTAGATGTAAGAGCTCACCAACATACAGACTTTAAGGGATAATCAGGAAAAAATAAGAAGATTTTTCCACATGAAAGATATCTTTATGTAACTAGATAGAGTTTAGTTAATGTTACTTTTAAAAAGAAATGACTTAAAATTGGAGTATAATTCAAGTGCAGTAGGAAGTTTGAGATTTGCCCAGCATTTCATACATACAAATCCTTCTTTATTCTGCAACCTCATCTCTAAAAGAGAAGATAGAACCAAATCATGTGAAACTGTAGAAAACTAGATCAAGGGATCTTTTTACAGAATAGCATGTATTCAGCAACAAGACTGAAATACTTTACACACTCAGCAAACTGCTAAGTTTTTGCTTTTGTGTTTGATTTAGTATTAGAGTAACATTTTATTATTGATAGAAAGTTGTGGCACTGAAATATTTTATATTACAGTTTATTTCAGGTTCCCTGGAGGTTTAAATAACTTAAAGTCACCCTTGGGAGAACAGCAACTGATCTCTGGATAGGACTTACTTCACAATGTTATTTACTCCCCAAAGAAATCAGAGGACTGGAAAGATTCAGAAAGCCAATCATCATTTTTAAAAAAATAAAACAATAATTTGTCCAAGAGTTTATGCCAATATCATTGTCGAAAACAGAATATGATTTAGGTCAAATTTCAACTGAAATATAATTTAAGTGTAGTACCCTCAGCTTATGTGAAGGCTAACCTGAATTATATATAACCATATTGAAATAATATAGAGATCCATGGGTTTAGATGCATGTTCTGGAAACTGAGTTATTGTGTAAAGCATGTGAACATTTTCATGGCACAAACATAATATTGCATTTCTGAGAATTTCATCAGGCCCACTGGCAAATCCAAATACCCATTTTTATCATTTGTGACATTTATTATAGGATTTTTGGGTGTAGAATAAGAGGAGCTGAACTGGTATTTGGCAAGTGACATTTCAAAGTTAGGAAATTAAATTACAAAGAGACTAAATGGGGCACAACAGAACTAAAGGGTTTGGCAGGAGCAGAAGCTCCAAAAGTCATTTTCAGTCTATTCTCTAAAGGATCATTTCACAGTTTATGCAGAAAACCCAACATTTCAGTGGTAATTAACAGAAGTTAGTCCAGATGACTGTCTATGGAATAGACTTCATAAATTTACAGGATGTGAGTTAACTGTCCATCATGTAGAATAAAACTAAAAAGAATATCAGAGAAACAAATTCAACACAACTGTAGGAAAAAATAAAACTGTAATTTCAATTCAGTAAATGTCAAACAGAACTCAATAACAATAGAATACAATATAATAGAATACAATGACAGTAAATGCTGATACAGAATGTTTGTAATCAACATTTTTGTCTCAAAATTTAACAAAAAACTTCCTAGCCAATTTATATCTTATCTCTGTACTATGTACCAGAAAGTAGTTCCATCATAAACTAGTCCTCTTATTTAAGCCATACATATGGTGCTATATTTTCTAAGTTAACTAAAGAAAATGCAGATTTTAGGCCTATTAGGATCTGATAGTACCAAGTAATAATATAGATGAAATATTCAAAGTAACATTTAAACCTGAATAAATACATATGCTCAAAAGAAAAACATATGCCCATTATATGATATAGCATAATCTCCTCCATTCTTCTTAAATTCATATGAATAAAATATTTAGAAAGTTTACTTTGTTTACATAGCATCTTTCCCTATAGTTTAAATTATTCAATTTGCCCACCAATCAACTTTCTAATCCTGAGCCAGTCCACTGAATTTCTTTGTATCTTAGTTTTCCCAGCTATTAAACAAGAATATTGGTTTAACTGATTTCCAAGGACAGTTATAGCTTTCATGTGCTGTAAAATTTCAATTATCCCAACTATCATAAAAACTTCTTAAGAAGTAATATTCTGAAAGATCATATTTTAATCTTATTCAATTACAGAAATTGAAAAGTTATCAATTTTGTGATCTATACCACCATGATACTAGAAGTCACAAATATTATGATATTTATATTGTCACAGATACGCTGTTATTGTAAAAATTTATAAATTCAAATTTAATATTTGAAGATTTAGAAAAGAAATTCTGAATTCTGGAAGCAGACAGCAGATATTTACACACTTGTTCATTCTTCCTAACTTTTATTTCCCTCCTACAGGTCTTTTCTTTTGTCATTCTCAACGCCCATCTATAACTCCATATTTTAAAAAAATTACTAATTCACCCTACATTTTTCTGTATTCATTCTGTCCTGTGTACATATTTCTCAGCAAATCCTGTCCATTAGATCTCTAGTGAGACACAAGTGTATTCAACTTTCTCTTACTAAAACACTTGTAAGTTCATCAACTTTCACTGAACTGCCCTAATTGAGCAACTTAAATTGCCTCCCAATCTATTATTAGCTTTTACTTTTCTCGAATATTACAACAAAGATGGTGACACAAATTAGAAAAGCTAACAAATCTAATATAAAGGTTCATTTTTTATGCTGAGAAGTATGTGTATGCACACACATCTGTGTATGTTTATGGTATAAATAATTATATTTAGTCTTATGTAAGATGGACAAGAGTCTCCCAGATCAAACAGAATCCACTATTCCCTATTGTATTATCCCAAGCCGCTTCATACCTGATGGATGAAAAATAAAACTGACTCTTTGAGCGCAACTATACTCTCTAGACTCATAGATCAATGTACTCGAATGGGTATTCCTATTACTTTGAACTGTATCATCCTTGGAAAAAAGGAGGGTAATAAAGCACCATGTGTCTGAAATGCTCCTCTCCATTCCTACGGACCTAGCCAGGTTAAGGGAACAATGAGGATGAGTCTGGGCCATAATGTTCAGATAAATGTTATTTTGAAAGGAACTGGCTTTCTCTCCTGTATATTGGGAATTAGGACAAGTTGGCTGTATCTATAGAAAGCTGCTTTCTTACACACACACCAAATTCCTTGAGATGCTAGTCATACGATGAGACGATGCACACGAAGGCAGTGAAGTCACTGCTTCTATAATGGATTAACCTAACCTATCAGATGCCCTGCCATGGTGACAGGCGAGGAGCAGAGCGCCATGGAGAGGCAAGGGCTCACCCAGGTGACCACCACTGGACAAAGTGTTGAGAGGCAAAGAGGTGCTATTTTCTAGCAGAATTCTGGAGGCCTCATGTGAAATGGAGACTCAGCTCTCCAGCCTGTCACAACTGGACTTTCTTTCTTTTTTTTTTTTTTTTTGGGTACCGGGGATTGAACGCAGGGACGTTCTACCTATGCGCTACACCCCCGGCCCTATTTTTTTTATGCTTTATTTTTGAAACCGGGTCTCACAACGTTGCGGAGGGCCTCACTAGGTAGAGAGAGAGAGAGCTGAGCGCTCAGCATGCGCGCTGAGGTTGGCCGCGAACCCGGATCCTCCGGTCTCTGCCTCCCAAAGTATTGGGATTACAAGCGTGCGCCACCACGCCCGGCACAACTGGACTTTCTGACAAAACACCTGTCCAGACTGACGTCACTAGGCCTTCACTAGGCATTGTTCAATAAACCTTATGTTTCACACTCAAGTGTCTTCTTTGGTCTCTCAGCAATCTATCCACCTAGCGCAGCTGGGCTGTGGATGGCACACATGCACTCACCAATTTGTTCACCCCTAAAGCTTCCATTTGCTTTTCAAAACTTAGCTCAGGTATCACATCTGTAGAAACTCTCCCAATGAAATCTCTACTTTGGGCCTTTGCCACTCTGATAATATTTAGAATTATCATTATAACTTGCTTGTACTTTATTTTTCTTCAAGCTATACTATAAATGTTCATATTTTCAACAAACCTGATTATATGAATAAAACATAAGCAAGTTGAACATAAGGACTTCATATTTTATCTCTTAGTACTATCAGTAAGCTCTTACCTGGTACATGGAGAATGGAATAAATGCATTGTTCTAGATCAAAACTTCACAAATAAGTCTTACCTTGAAATGTCTTAAAATGCACAATGCATTTATAACATATAAGTAAGAAACACAACATATATTAAGATTTTTATAAATTGGGAAAGAAATATACAAAGTATATAAAATCCGATAGTTAATTTTGTAATAAGTATTTAATATGTCCAATAATATAAATAACATTACATTCATATATGCTTAATATGTTCCAGATGAAACTAGAATTTTAAAATACATATATAGTGTGACTAGTGATTATTCACTGAAATTTTATTTCTCTGTTCATGACCCTCCAATTACTAACCTCCTCATTCGGAACAAATTCCAAAATTCTCACAATGTCTACACGCCTTCGACCTCCACACATGTTTAGCTTCGTCTTCTATCTTCTCCACTCTAGCTTTGCTGGCCTCCTTGATCTTCCTATAGTTTTCCAAAGACATTGACATCTCCTAGCCTTGGGTTTTTCTTTTCTTTGCCTCTGATAGTCTGTCATTAGATAGCCCATGCCTCCTTCACACTGCATTACTTCTCTGCTCTGATGACCTCTTTTCTCGGGGATATTTCCAGAATACACTGCATAAAATGGCACCCCCCCCCGTCGTCATACTCCATCCCCCTAAGCTGCCTTGCTCTTCATCCTAGCACTTACCATAATTTGATATATTATGTGTAAGTGTGTCCTCTTGAGATGTAAGTCCCTCCACATCAACCCTACAAGGACAAGTCCCTTGTCTGCTTCTCTTCTTGCCAGAAACACAGCAGTTCCAAGAATACAAATTGATTCAATATATTAGGATTTCACATAAACTCAACACTTCCTGGAGCTCCTTTTGAGAACCACAGCTCTAAGCCATTTTCTAAAATAAAAAAAGAAACCCATTTCAATCTTATCGTATTTAGTCAGATTTCCACTAAACAAAACTGCTCATCCTGACTAGTTATACTTAATCCATATGCAACAAAATTTGAAGAAATGTAAATGTACATAAGTAAACTTTAAGTAAATTTTGAAAATGTTTGCACCTTAACTAAATCTCTTAATCATGTCCATATTTATTTGTATGAAAATGTCATCTAAATATCCATTAACAAATGAAGAGTTAGATTACTTAGCATACAATGTAGTGATTTTTAAAAGCACAAATTTTTTTATGCAAACTTTGTGTCACTAATAATCCCTACCATAGGCAGATTCTGCTTCTAGTAGATATGCTTTGAAATCTCTCTTAGACATCTATGCTTTTATTAGAATAAAGCTTCCGAGCATTGAACTATTTTTGAGTATTCTGTCTTCTCATCATAAATTACTATCTCGAAGGAGTTTAATTAGAATAGATTTTAACTACCAAATGTCAGAGAATGGAATGATAATTTAGGGACTTATTTGTACCACTCATTATGTCCTCTATTTGATATTGCATTAAGCTACAGAAAAGATGAGTCAGACATGCCATTAAAATTGCCAAGGCTTAAAAATCAGTACAATGGATAAAAAGGTATTACATAAATGTGTCAAAATGGGACCCAATCATGCCTGATCTTAATAAGTCCATCATGCGCTATATTGATTAAGAAAGCTTGTCAATCATTAAAAGATTTTACAGAGAGATATTTAATGTGTTATGATATTTTAAAATAGGAACAATACAAATAAGCTGTCAGCATATGTTTGAATGACAATCAATCAACTATTGTTTATTGAGTAAAAGTGCTGAGTTAAGGACCACAAGAAATATAAAGATGAATGCAGAAAAGTATTAGTGCAAAGGATTCAAAAATTAAGAAGTGCAGAAAATATGCACACTTGTGTAAACTTAGTCCTGACTTTCTTATTTGTAATTACAAAGCTAATTTAGTTAAGTTTCATTTACTTGGAACTTTTTTCTTCCTTTTTTAAACTTCATTCTCTTAATTGCCATACATGAATAACAATAAAGGTGTGAAACATTGAGAAATTCCTAAAACCTATAAATATTACATTTATTACTTTCTTACATATTTTCCCATGAAATTTTTCTTTTTTTTTTTGCGGTACCGGGGATTGAACCCAGGGGCATTCTACCTCCGCGCTACACCCCCGGCCCTATTTTTTTATACTTTATTTTGAAACCGGGTCTCACGTAGTTGCAGAGGGCCTCACTAGGTAGAGAGAGAGAGAGAGAGAGAGAGAGAGAGAGAGAGCTGAGGCTGGCCGTGAGCCCGGATCCTCCGGTCTCTGCCTCACAAAGTACTGGGATTACAAGCATGCGCCACCACGCCCGGCTTCCCATGAAATTTTTCTATGAATGTACTTTTCTCCTATTTTTTTTAGCATTTAAATTGTTTTAAGGAGCTGAAAGTGGTAATGCATACCTGTAATCCTAGTACTTGGGAGGCTGAGACAGGAGGATCGCAGGTTTGAGGCCAGCCTCAGCAACTTAGGGAGACCCTATTTAAAAAAAAAATAAGGCTGGGGGAGTAGCTTTTAAGTAGAATGCCCCTGGATTCAAGCACCAGTCACACACACACACACACACACACACACACACACACAC
>PVJS01053327.1:0-13325 GCA_004027185.1 Glis glis | reverse complement strand
CTCTCTCTCTCTCTCTCTCTCTCTCTCTCCTTCTCTCTCTCTCTCTCTCTTTCCCTGTCTCTCTCTCTCTCTCTCTTTCTCTGTCTCTCCCCTGTCAATCTCTCTCTCTACTTAGTGAGGCCCTCCGCAACTTCATGAGACCCGGTTTCAAAATAAAGTATAAAAAATAGGGCCGGGGGTGTAGCTCAGAGGTAAAACGCCCCTGGGTTCAATCCCTGGTACCACAAAAAAAAAAAGAAAGAAACAACAATAAAAAGCCTACCATCAAAGAAAAGCCCAGGTCCAGATGGATTCCCAGTTGAATTCTACAAAACCTTTACAGAAGAACTAAACCCAATACTTCTCAAGTTATTTCATGAAATTGAAAGAGATGGAATCCTTTCAAACTCCTTCTATGAGGCCAGTATCACTTTAATACCAAAACCAAATAAAGATCCCTCAAGAAAAGGAAATTGCAGACCAATATCACTGATGAACATAGATGAGAAAATTCTAAACAAAATACTAGTGAAACACAGTCAAACTCATATCGAGAAAATTGTATGCCGTGACCAAGTTGGTTTCATTCCAGTGATGTTAAGGCAACTTACGTTATGTTACATTACATTACATTACGTTACGTAAGGCAACTTATGCAAATCAATACATGTCATTCACCACATAAATGGAACTAAGGACAAAAATCACATGATCATCTCAATGAATTCTGAAAAAGTATTTGACAAAATCCAACACTCATGAATGTTAAAAACACTTCAGGAAATCAGAATGGAAAGAACTTAATATCATAAAGGCAATATACAATTAACCCAAAGCCAACATTATATTGAAAGGGAAAAACTGTGGGAATTCCCTTTAAAATCAGGAACAAGACAAGGATGCCCACTATCACCACTCCTTTTCAATATCGTCCTTGAGACTCTTGCCTGAGTGATAAGGCAAGAGAAGGATATCAAAGGAATTCGAATAGCAAAAGAAGAACTGAAGTTGAATCTATTTGCAGATGACATCATCCTATATTTAGAAGACCCAGAAAAACTCAACCAAAAGACTTCTAGAGCTGATTGACAAATTCAGCAACGTAGTGGGATACAAAATCAATCTAAAGAAAAATCAGTAGTTTTTCTGTATGCCAACAATGAATCCACTGAAAAAGAAATCCAGAAAACAATTCTATTCACAATAACCTCAAAAACAATAAAATATCTAGGACTAAATCTAACCATGGAGGTAAAGGACCTCTACAATGAAAATTATAAAACACTAAAGAAAGAAATTAAAGATCTTAGAAGATGGAAAGATCTACCATGTCTTGAATAAGCAGAATAAATTTTATCAAAATGGTCATTGTACCAAAAGTGATCTACAGATTGTGATAGTTGGTCTGGTTTGTCAACTTGACCCTCCTGAGATCATGTGACTTTGGTTGTGTAACAGCGGATTGAACCGGAAGTCCTGCCCTAAATGTGGGCAGCAGGGTTCTGATAGGTGCAGGACTTGGATAAAAGAAGGAGAAAGCCGCGTAGAAGCAGCCGCGACTCTTCTTGAAGAGAATGCATCTGCTTTGGTCTGAGATCGTCAGTCTGCAATTTTGCTGTTTCCTTGAGGAGCTTCTTTTGCTCTCGTCTGGGATTGTCGGACTCCAGCCTTTGAACTGAAGCTTCACCATCGTTTCTCTGAGGAGTTTCCTTGTCTTCACATCTTGGACTGGACTGAATTGGTGGTTGCTTCCATCCTGAGGCTCCAGCTCTTGGACCGCTCGACCAGCTGCTGATTCCTCTGATTCTTTGCATGCAGTCGAAACTCGGGACTGCATTGTGAGCCGATCTAATAAATTCTTTTTTTTCTCCCTTCATTCTGTGAATTCTGTTGATCTGGTGAACCCTGACCAATACACATATTCAATGCAATTGCTATCAATATACCAATGCCATTTTTCACAGACTTAGAAACATCAGTCCTAAATTTCATACGAAGACACAAAAGACTCAAAATAGCCAAAGCAATTCTCAATATTAAGAACCATGCAGGAGGCATCACAATTCCTGACTTCACATTATATTACAGAGCTATAGTAATAAAAACAACATGGCACTGGCACAAAAACAGACACATAGACCAATGGAACAGAATAGAAGATACAGAAAAAATCCATACACTTATAGCCAATTGATTTTCGACAAAGGTGCCAAAAATATACATTGGAGAAAAGACAGCCTTTTCAACAAATGGTGTTGGGAAAAGTGGTTATCCATTTGTAGAAAAATGAAATTAAATCCTTTCTTCTCACCCTGCATAAGAGTCAACTCATGATGGATCAAAGACCTGGAAATTTGACCAGAGACTGAAATTTCTAGAGTAGGGCATTGATCCAATATTCCACATACAGGCACAGGTAGAAACTTCCTCAATAAGACCCCCAAAGCTCAGGAAATTAAACTAACAATTTATAAATGGGATGACATTAAACTAAAAAGTTTCTACTCATCAAAGGAAACCATCAAGAGTTTAAAGAGAGAGCCTGCAGAATGGGAGAATATCTTTGACAGCTATTCCTCTGATAGAGGACTAATATCTAGAATATACAAAGAACCTAAAAGACTTAACACTAAAAAACAATAGCCCAATCAAGAAATGGGCAATTGAATTAAATAGACACTTCACAAAAGAAGAAATACAAATAGCCAATAAATACATGAAAAAATGTTCAACATCATTAGCAATCAGGGAAATCAGCAAATCAAAACTACACTGAGATTGCACCTAACCCTATTCAGAATGGCAATCATCAAGAATTCAAATAACAATAAATGCTGGTGAGGATGTGGGGAAATAGGAACTCTCCTACACTGTTGGTAGGATTGCAAATTAGTATAGCTGCTATGGAGATCAATGTGGAGATTCCTCAGAAAATTGGGAATGAATCCATCATGTGATCCAGCTATTCCACTCCTGGATATCTTTCCAAAGGGACCTAAATCAGAGAACTACAGTAATATATGCATATCCAGGGTCACATATTTTCTCTCATATGCAGAAGCTAGGGAGTAATTTGGATTTAAGGTGGATTTTAGATAGTGGAGGAGAAATTCCAGTGGAGTGAGAGAGGTGGTTTTTCTGGAGGGAGGGTGGAGAGGGAGAATTAATGAAGGAAACTCTTGCACTGACATTATGTACATATGTGAGAATACCAATGCCAATCTTAATATCTCAAATGGGGTAGTGGGGGAGTGGGGAGGGACCAAGGGGAAGGCCCACCAAGTGCTGTGTGCATATATGTCACTACCACTATGAACTACACTATGGTGTGAGACTATAATGCATGAATAAAAGTATACAAATAAAATTAATCTTAAAATTAAATTTTCACATAAGAAGAAATAATTCATATAGTTTAAGAATGAATAATATTATTTTAAACAAAAACTAATAATGGGAAGTGTTCCATGAAATAAACACAGGAAAGATTTACTTCAGATAGTATGATATTAGAAAAGCAAGTTTCATGACTAGAAGGTATAATTCCTTAAAGTATATAAATTTACCCAATTTATTGTGTGCTAAACTATTTCATAAAGTTCAAGATTTGTATTTTTCCTATTTCTTTTTTTTTTTTTTGTAGTTCTGGGGATTGAACCCAGGGGCATTCTACTTCCAAGCTACACCCAGCCCTATTTTTTTTTATTCTTTATTTTGAAACAGGGTTTCACTAAGTTGCAGAGGGCCTCACTAAGTAGCTGAGGTTGGCGGCGAACCTGCAATCCTCTTGTCTCAGCCTCCCAAGTACTGGGATTACAAGCATATATTACCATGCCCAACTGTATTTTTCCTATTTCTACAGATTATTTAACAATTATGTGAATCTTGTATTTTAATAATTAGTTTCATTTTAAAATGCTTATTAGGTTTTGCTTTTCTCCCTAGCAAATAGATATTTATCAAAGTAAGTAATACATAAGAAATATTATGTAAAGTAGATAATGCTATGTAAAAATAAACATTACTGTTTTAACCATTAGAATTTTATCTTGTCTCATCTAAGAATTGGCTTGAAATGATATTTTTAAGAGCCTGCTGCATTAATATTTAGAACTTGTCAAGGTTTTATTGCCTATGAACCTTGGAGACATTCATTTCCATAAATGAACCACATATGTAGTTTACTAAATTTATTATGTTGTTGTTAGTTTTGTTTAATAAATGTGTAATTATTATTGAAAACTACACTATATATTTCCCCTTTGCAGGTGATTTAAGTACCTAATCTTTCACCCTGTCTTCTTTGTTCTTTCCATTAGGTTTAAAATATAGCAGTAAGCGAAAGGATAGAGGTAGTACTCATTTTCAATAAAGGTTTTTCCATAACTCAAGAGTTGAAGAAATGAGTCAGTGCTATTGTCTAAATGAAGGTCAATACCAAATAAATCACAGAAAGGTAATGAGCCGTTTTAGATGCTATTTGAGTGCAAACAATCTAGTTTTATAAAGTCGTGTCATTTCTATTAAAAGCACAAGATACTTCTATTATTTCAAGTATTAGCTTTTGAATAAGATTGCTTTTTATCATTCTGGATAGTACATTGTATAATGTATTAATTTAAAAATATTCTTAGAACCATTACTGACAGTTATTAAAAATGTTTTAACCCTGAATTTCTATTTGTATCTGCCTCCATATTTCTTGACTCAACACCTTATTCCTACCACTTCAGAGGAAAATGTAAGTGTAAGTCTTTTATATTATTCAATTATTTAAAAATATTAGAAATCATTATGTTTCCATTTCACTGCAGCACATTAGTTTATTTGAAAAAGACTATTGATAGAATTCATTCATTTTGCTAGGATCCATTCATTCATTCTGTTTACTACACTACATCTGTTATGCATGAGGTATTATAATAAATGAATTTAGATACTGATTTAATTATGAATTTTTGGTTTCAAAATCAACATAGATATAAGTCACACAATTATTTTCAAGACATGTGGTGTGGCCATAAAGAAGAGCAAAGTTATGTTATTTGCAGAAAAATGGATGGAATTGGAGAACATCATGTTAAGTGAGATCAGCCAGACTCAGAAAGTCAAGGGTTGCATGTTTTCTCCCATATGTGGTAGCTAGAGAGAACAAAGAAGTAAGATCTTATGAAAGTTAGAAGAGAGACTGGTACAGTAGAAGAAGGAGATAGGAAAGGAAGGAGGGAAGGAAAGGGAGAGGTTTGGGGAAGGAAACAGAACAAATTATGTTATGTGCATATACACATGTATCACAATAAATTTCATTATCATGTACAACTACAATGCAGCAATACAAATTTCTAAAAAAGAAATGCGGCATCAGTGGAAGCGAAATCAGAGAAAGCATTGGTATTTGGGAGACACTGATGAAGCGGGCATTATTTACCATTTACCACCTGAGAAAGAACTTATGTACTTAGTAGTTGCTGGACAAACTCATCTGTGGTCATCTGAGTGGAGAGTGTGATCTCAGCTGAGGGGAGGTTGTGAGACAACCTTCAGAGGCAGAAAAATACCATTACAGTTGGTGTGGACTCACCAACTGGTAGCCAGCTGGTTTACTTTGGCCTGCAGAAAGGTTTTGTTTATCCTGCATTGTAATTAAAATTCTTTGGAGCTGTTGCCAACATTAACAAGCAGGGAAATTCTGAGTTTCCAGTTTCTCATAAAAAACTAAAGATTTATCTACATGCCACATAACAATGTTCCAACAGCCCCACAGAACTTACTTAGAGCTGAGAATCTGCTGCTTCACTTAAAGGGAGAAATCACCTTTATTTCTACAATCAACTAATGTCTTCATTAATTTAGGTTACTTACTCTATCCCTGTAATTGAATTAGTTGCGTAAAGCCAGAGTTATAAAGTTAATGCTTTGTGTGATTCATGGTTGTCTCTGTTTTAGGATGTATTAACACTTATCATTCAATATGGCAGATTACAGGTACCCAGGACTTGCCTGCTTCTCCACAAAGTAGAACCAAAATAACAGGTGTGTAGCTGCATGTTTAGGCAGGCGGATCACAGGAGAACACTAGAGTTCAACAGTAGAGAGTAAGTGCTATGGTTTGGATTTAGAATATCCTGCTAGACCTCATGGATACCAGGCAGCCGTGTTGGAGGCAGGGTATGGCTGCTGAGGAGGGGTCCCTGGGGGTGTGGCCTTGGGGATTCGATGTTGCCCCTCCTCCCATTGCTCTGGCTCTTGCTTCTGGCTGCCCTCTGTGATGTGAGAGCAGAGCCCTTGCACTCTTCTCTCTGCTCTCCATGCCATGCCCTCAGCTCTGCAGACTTCACCCAGCTTAAAATGGACTGAGCTCCTGAAATGTCCATAATTGTGAGGAAATAAAATTCCCTTCCTCTAAGTTGCTGGTCAGGTGTTTTGGTCAGCAGTGAGAATGCTGACCAAAACAGTAAGTGACAAGATGAAACCCAGAAATTTTGGATATTAGAATAGTAAGAGGAGCAGAGTGCCCCAGCACTGAGTGCTTGGCAGCTTGACAGAGGGAGGTGGAGTACCACCTTAGAGGGAGAATAGGTGAGAGGGTCCCAGCAATCGCTACAAGCACAGACCCTGGCACCTTGGAGACATGTGGTCTAAACAGACAAGAGACCTGGGATCTGTATAGCAAGCAGGCACTGTATAGCAAGAAGTTCTCTGCATCTCCCAATGTATTCATACTGTGTGGTGGCCCAGAACTATCTGGAGAAGAGTTCTATGGTCTGAACTTATTGTTTTTTTCTATTTTATTTTTTCACTGAGATCCAACAGCCTCTTCTTTGCACTGTCTCAGCTGATGGCCATCCCAAGAGTTGGACCTGGCTTGGGGGAGTGACTTTGACACAAAACCCCTGAGAACTTTGTGCAGTGGGAAGTGAGGACTATAATGCAGAGGGGAATGGGATGCTTCCCTTTAACACTGGCAGTTCAGGAGATCTGCTATCAGACCCTCCATGCACACACACACACACACACACACACACACACACACACACACACTGAGAGAACATTCCTGCACAATTTTGCATGGGATCGAAGTTTAGGGGCTCTGGAATCATGGACAGCAGATTGTATGGACCCCATCATCCCCCTCCCAGCAGGGATATTTGAATCCTCCTGGCCTCTCCCCATCCACAGGGTATTCAAGGATGCACCCCAGCATCTGTCCCACCCTCAAAGGGACAAGAAAATAAATTTCATTTAGTGAGCTCAGCATTCTATGCTGGTTTGGTAACATGCTGCAGTGCTAGCACAGGTCCCATCCTCAGAGCATGGAGCCCAGGAGGATCTGGAGAAAAGCTTAGCTAAGTGAGAGCTACATTCTCAGCTGGCTCACAAATGCTCTTTAGTGTGGCCATTGGCTCTGCTCTTGGAGCATGCAGCCCAAATGACTATGAAGAGGATCACTGCCTATGCAGCTCCACATCCCCCTCCCCAGCTCACTGCCCTGTGCAAAGCAAATGAGGAAAAACTACCAATAGCTTCAGCCACAGATCATGCCCTCCGGTTACCTGGTGAATGCAACAGAAATAATTAGGGGGTGAAGAACCCCTAGCCTGCTCTCCTTGTTTCCTTTTCTTTTACCTACTTTTCAATTGTTCAATTATTTTATCTTACTCTCCTCTTATTTTTCTCCTGCCTACTTTAAATTTTTTCCTTTTGTTTATGTTTTTATTTTAATCTAAATTTTCTTATTCTTTCTTTTCTCTTTTTTTCTCTTTTTTTGTTGTTCTTTATGCTATTATTGGTGTATTGTAACTATACATCATAATGAGATTAAAAGGGATACAAACATACCTGCACACAGTATTTGGTGTATTTCCCTCTGCATCTCGCTGGCTCACCTCCTCCCTCCCATACATGTTAGTGAGATAGATAGTGATACCTTCATATTGGAACATGACACTGTATAAACTGTTTCTTCCTCAATCCTCCCTTTTCCCGTCCTTCCCCCAAACCCCTTTTACTATTCTATTGTTTTCTCTCCTCATTTATCTGAAGTCCTTTTTGTTTCCTATTTTCTTTCTAACTTCCACATATGAGAGAAAACATAAGACCTTTGACTTTCTGAGTCTGGCTGATCTCACTTAGTATAACATTCTCTAGTTCCATCCACTTTCCTACAAGCCACATAATTTTGCTCTTCTTTATGGCTTAGTAAAATTCCATTGTGTGTATATACCACATTTTCTTTATCCATTTAATCTGTTGATAGACACCTAGATTGGTTCCATAATTTGGCTGTTGTAAATTGTGTTGCTATTAACATGGGTATTTACATATCACCATCGTATTATGACTTTTAATCATTTGGTAGGATACTGAGGAGTGGTATAGCTGGGCCATATGGTGGTTCCATTCCTAGTCTTTTGAGGAATCACCATACTGATCTCCACAGTGGTTGTTTATTTATTTGCAGTGCTGGGGACCAAGCCTGGGACTTGATGCACATAGGGCGGGTGCTCTGCCACTGAGCTACACTCCCAGCTCAGCTGAGAAAAATTGTATCTAGCTCCAGAAATTGTATTTAGCTCCATAAGGCCCCACACAAACCTTGGTATATTCTCCCACCTAAAGAAGAGTGGTTAAAGCCCCCAGCTGATGATACATCCGTGAGTGGGCACAGCTGGGAAGGGGGAACTTAGGGAATTGTCTTGCTTTTACTCAGCTTTTTCTCATGGGTAGACTCTGATAGAATTGCTTTGGCTGACATTTCTTTAAATCTCCATAAAGGGGGATAGAAAAGTCTAGGCCAAAGAGACCTTAGGTACATGTTCTTACCTTCCCTTCCTCCCTTTTTTCTTATACATATTTGCAGAAAATAAGATTTTTCTATAATTAAACATTCTTACAGTTAATTTAAAGTAGCCTTTTATATACTAGTGTTATAAAACTAAATCTACTTTCATTGGAAACTAAACCTTTTATCTTACATATGAGTTAAATCTTTCTCAAGTGCAAGTACATATTTAGATCTTGATTCTTCACCTTACATTTAATATGAAATGCAAGGAACAACTAACTACTTGGAATACATTACAAGTTAATAAGATTTGTAAAATGTAATAATTAGTACATATTAAACAGTAACATGTAATTAGTAATATATTTAGTCTTCTATAATTCATAATATACTTTAACATACAATATTAACTGTCCCTTTGGACACTTAGCTGAAGAAATTTGGCATTTAGGCTTAATAAATAAGACCCATTTTGTGGTGTGAACTTAATGTCCTATAGATGTCACTACCTTTTCTCAAGTTGTCCCATAATTCTCATAAATTGTGTATTTATTTAGTCTACCAGATCACTATTGGGATCTTCTGTGTAATTAATGAAGATAATTAACTTACTTAGTTCTTTTTTTAATTGTCAAAATAGCTATTATTCATTTAATATTTTCGATGTGTCAGGCATTTTTCAAAGCATTTGGTATTAACTTTTTTTTTTTGCAGTACTGGGGATGGAACCCAGAGGCATTCTACTTCTGAGCTACACCCTCAGCCCTATTTTTTTATCCTTTATTTTGAAACAGGGTCTCACTAAGTTGTGGAGGACCTCACTAAGTAGCTGAGGCTGGCCGCGAACCCAGATCCTCCTGTCTCAGCCTCCCAAGTACTGGGATTACAAGCTGTGCTACCATGCCCGGCTAGTATTAACTTTCAAATAATTACAACAGCTTTATGATGAAGTTATTATTGATACCCTCACTACATGGATGGGGTAATTAAGTTATTTCATTGGGACACACAGCAAGCAGTTGAATAGGATTCAATTTCGGTGGATTCAACTCAACACCCAGGCTCATCACCTCTTAACTCTGGTGGTAGAGACTAGAGTGATCTCCTTAACCTTATGTCAGTGCAGTTGAGGTTTATATAAGTCATCTTTCCCAGAAATACTAAAAATCCTAATTCTATGCTGAGCTTACTCTGCAAAGCTATTTCTAATATTCTCCATTTTTGAACAGGGGTATGTGAATGAAATAGTATACCACTTTTCTGATGTACTCTCCATCCCCAGCTAATGCATAGGTGCTCCATCATTCTGGGAAGAGGTCACTGTTGAAAGCAATAATGAAACATTCCTTGCTTTTTAGTAAGGCCTAATGCCATAACTGGGGCATAAAGAAGACAAGTCGTCTGCCCAAAGTAGTGAGTGGTGGACTACTGGTATATTTCCTGTGATTTAGGAAAAACTCAGGAAAGTAGCTGGGGCTGGATTATATTTGATGGGAACCTCCTCACTCCACTGAAATGTCAGCTAAGGGAGACCAAGAGACTTCCCACCTCAGAGTTTATGACATGGATGTTGTACAAAAGATGCTCAGCAGCCTTCCTGAAGGATCTTGAATATATTGTTTGATAGAAGCATCACTTTGGAATAGCCAATGACAAGACCAGTCACACACCGGCGTGTTCAGGTGGCCGAGGGTCACCCTGATCCAGCCACATAGTGCCTTTCCATAGACAGATACTGACCCTCATAACTGACTCCTCTTCCTTTCAACACTTACCAAAATGGCAGAAGTAAATTCCATAAAATTAACTAGGACCAGAAGGAAGAGTAAGAGATGACAACATGAAAAGAAGTTAGACCTAACTGAGGACTAAAACTGGGTGATCACTGAAATTCAAATTTTATTTTAGACTAAAATTTTTTTGCACTGGATATGCCTGCCAGATAGAACTACATTTACTCCTTCTCAGTAAAAAAAAAAAAAAATAGATATTTAAAGTGAACCGGAATAAAGTGAGTTTCATGTTTACATATGTTGGAGGGGTAATGACTCAGAGTTGCTCTTGCTTTTGCAGATATACATAGAAGGGAATTCCATGTCTATGTATGTATGTATGTATGTATGTATGTATCTATCTATCTATCTATCTATCTATCTAATCATCTATGTGACTGCCTGTTGACCTATATGCCTATCTCCTGAACACCTGTCTCAAGGATCTAGAATAGTCCTGGACTGTCCAAGGAACAGTTACCAACCATGCTAAATTATGCTTCAAATATCAATACAAACAGGGTAGGTGAACTTCAGATAGATACATAGATAGACAGATGGATAGACAGATGATAATAGAAATAGTCAATTTATATTCTAGATAGGGTGGGTGAACACTATACATCTATATCCGTATCTCTATAGAGTCAATTTATACTTTAGATAGTTGTAATGGTTTTGTTTTGGGTATCACCAAGCCCTCACGGAAATGAGGTGGTAATGTTGGAAACAGGGCTTGGTTGTAATCTCAGCAGTGTCTGGGTGGTGGCCCAGGCTGGTAAGGGTGTGGCTAGAAAAGGTGGGTCCCTGGGACTGCGGCCTTGGGGATGATAATGGTTCCTCCTCCCTTGCTCTCTCTCTTGCTTCCAGCCTTCATGATATGAGGAGTAAATCCTTGCTCTCTCCTTCTCTCCACTTCCCACTGCCATACCCTGAGATCTGCAGTCCCTAGCCTCACCTGGAATGAACTCAAAATCTCCAATCTGTGAGCAAATAAATTTTCCTTTCTCTAAGTTATGTGGTTAGTTTTTAGATTATAGCTGTGAAAATGCTGACTAATAAAATAGTCATGACTTTGTTACTTACACCCAGGTTCTTGAATTTGTCTGTGATGGTATGTCATTATTTCAGAAATGATAAGTTTCATTGTTTCAATTGTCTGAATGCCCTTTGATTCCTATTGTAATAATTGTGACATTGTCTTTTTAAATATTCACCAAATCAAAAGCATTTTTATGACAATGTGTAACACAATGTATTTCTCTTTTTTCTAAAACACATATACCTTTTCACTTCTGCACTTACTTTTTCTTAATCCTTTAACTTGGATTGCCTCTATGAATTAGGTAAAACTAGATGAAATTAGCATTATTTAGTCATTTTTACCCAGGAAATGCCAAATGGTTACATATTGTTCAAGAAAATATGAGATTATACCAACATCATTCTCAGTGCTACGTGTGAGGGGGAGCGGGGGGGGGAGACGGGGGGGGAGGGACACAAAGAGCTGTGTGCATGTATGTTAACACCAAACTGATACTCATTGTGATGTGAGACTACAATGCACCAATAAAAACATAAAAAAAGTTAATCTTCAGTTCAAAATTGATTTTTTTTTTTGCGGTATCGGGGATTGAACCCAGGGGCGTTCTACCTCCGCGCTACACCCCTGGCCCTATTTTTTTATACTTTATTTTGAAACTGGGTCTCATGAAGTTGCGGAGGGCCTCACTAGGTAGAGAGAGAGAGAGAGAGAGAGAGAGAGAGACAGGGAGAGAGAGAGAGAGCTGAGGCTGGCCGTGAACCCGGAGCCTCCGGTCTCCGCCTCCCAAAGAACTGGGATTACAAGCGTGTGCCACCATGCCGGGCCCAAAAATTGATTTTAATGTCATAGTTTATATGAACTTTCTTCTAGTTACCTTGATGTAAACATAGCTGGGTAACAGCGGGAAGTGCCAAACCACCAAGAAACTTAGTCTAAGAGTCCAGATAAACACTGACTTTAGGTGATGTGAGTGGTAGTCACACCATGTGGTTGTACTTCTGATTATTGGTGCTAGATATGATAATTTGCAGAGGGATATTTTAGAAACTAGAGTATACTTACTAGATTGAAGGAAAATTGCTGAATATCTCTATAATAAATCAAGACAAAAATATGAACTAACCTCAATTTGTCTTACGAATCCCAAATATTGGTTCTTAACATGAATATGGAAGAATACATTAATTTCCTTTAAGATTTAGTATGTAAAGCCGGGCGTGGTGGTGCACATTTGTAATCCCAGTACTTGGGAGGCTGAGACCAGAGGATCCAGGTTCGCAGCCAGCCTCAGCTACTTAGTGAGGCCCTCCGCAACTTAGTGAGATCCTGTTTCAAAATAAAGAATAAAAAATAAGGCTGGGGGTGTAGCACAGAGGTGGAATGCCCCTGGGTTCAATCCCCAGTACTGCAAAAAAAATAAAAAAAGATTTAGTATGTATAGACAAGTGCCTTTTCCCTTATGAATAAGCATATAATATATGGATTTATAAGAGTATTGTAAATCTAATTTAACTCTGGAAGATTTAGAGGGAAGGTTTGAGTATCATTAAGTCCAGTGTGACTATAAATCTTTCCTGCTTTATTTCTTAATGAAATTTACATTTAGCAGTATCCCATAGGATTTTCCTTGAAGAATATCCAAGTTTTTAAAATAAAATCTTGAGAGATGATTTGCATGAAATCATCAGATTGAAAGGGCATATGGTAATAGGTTTTTTTTTTTTTTTTTTTTTTTTTTTTTTTT
>PVJS01053326.1:0-13317 GCA_004027185.1 Glis glis | reverse complement strand
GGGTTTTTTTTTTTTTTTTGGTACTGGGGATTGAACCCAGGGGCATTCTACCTCCGAGCTACACCCCCAGCCCCATTTTTTTTATTCTTTATTTTGAAACAGGGTCTCACTAAGTTGTGGAGGACCTCAGTAGCTGAGGCTAGCCGCGAACCCGGATCCTCCAGTCTCGGCCTCCCAAGTACTGGGATTACAAGTGTGTGCCACCATGCCCGGCTCCAGTGTATGATTTTGATTGCTGGGTCTGATTAACAAGAGGTGCAAGGGCCTCCCACCCAAGGACGGGTGTCAAAGCCAGGGACAGGGCGACCAACCAAGGCAGGTCAAAGAGACTGTGGACTATCCTAACAGCAGCGGGCCTGTCTGCCTCTTGCCAGCTGTGTAATCTGGCTCATCTCTCCCTGCCTCAGTTTCCCCATCTGTGAACCAGGGGTGATAATAGCACTTTACCTCCCAGGGTTACTACACAAAAGATGAATTAATATGTGTCACATGCTTGGGGAGGGGGGCCTGGACATATAGATATGGTGCTATTTTCTGACGGTTATGACTTTTTTTGGGCCCAAATGGCTTATCTTGGTTTCACACAGACTAAAAAGACAGGGACAGGGCAGTCAAGGGGCCCGGCACGTTGACTGCAGCGTCCCGGAAGCAGCTGCTTCGACTCACAAATCCAGCTGCTTCCGGCATCGCCCCAAGTGGTAAGAGACATGACAGTGGGGAAGTACAGTTCTTCCCTTCACGAGACCTGACCAAGCCCGGTCCTTCCTGATGCCAGAGAGACCTGCAGGCGTCCCCTGTTGTCTCACAAAGAAAGAGTTAGGGCTCGTCATGAGAGGAGATGTAGAACCTGCCGCTCCTGTTTGGTTTGTATTGGATCCAAGTCCCAAACGTGCATGCAGTACATATACCCCTGCTCACACAGATGCACACACACACTCAGGGCCCCTGCACACACCCTCTGCTGCCCCTTCCTCTCTTCACTTACAAGCAGCTCTTTCCCTCCAGAGGCCACGCCCCCTCCTGCGTGTCTGCCCCGCCCTTCCCCGGGTTGGTTGACAGGTGCTTCTGTTGGCATCCGCCCACCCCCACCTGGATCCTAATATATACCGCCTGGGGCGGGGGTCCCAGTCCCAGCACTGTTGACATTTTGGGCCAGATCATGCTTGGTTGCTGAGCCCATCCTGTGCCTTAGGGGACGTTTAGCATCATCCTTGGCCTGTGCCCAACCACAGGCCAGGAGCACCTCCTCCCTCCAGCTGTGACTAGGAAAAACATCTCCAGACATTGCCAAATGTCCCCCAGCAAGCAAAGCCACACCCCATGGAAAACTGTTGTCCTAAAGGCTCTTGGGAAAGATAGCCAGAGAGTGGGCGCTGGTGGGCAGAGGTCAGGGGGAGACCCGGAGGGCACGATTTGGGTTGTGTCCCCACACTGAATCCCATGTACACTTGTCTCCAGGGCCTTGCTCCCTGTCCTCGGAACACCCCGGGAAGTGGCCTGTGCCCTCCTGCCCTCGTAGGTTTTCTGTGGAACAGTCGTGACATCTGTGGCGTCCCCAGCCCCGGGCAGCCTCTGCTCCGGGCTGCAGCCACCTTCCCCAGGAAGCAGTATCTGCAGAACCCACAGAAATGCAGAGAGACGTGGAGAAAGTGGCTCCGCCGAGCCCCACGCCTGACCAAGAAGCCTTGGTGTTGAGGCAGAAGCGCGCACTGCTGCAAGGCAGAGAGGAAGGCAACGTCCTCCTGCTGCAGAGACTCCCCGACCTGCGGCAGTGGAGAGCCCAGCAGCTGCAGCGCCTGGCCGAGGAGCTGCGGGCCGAGTGGCAGGAGGCGCGACAGCAGCAGGTCCGCAGCCTGGAGCAGCTCTATTCCGCCCACCTGTTGGATGGGGTGGCAGAGCTGGTAAAGGGAATCAGAGCCGCCCCAGAGGAGCCCGTCCAGCAAGCTGCCGCGAGATCCCCGAGGGCCAGGGAGAGGCACAAAGCAGCCCTTCGAGGAGAGAAGAGTCGCAGAGAAGAGCTGCCCAGACAGCAAGCCCAGCGCCCCAAGACCCGGAAAAAAGCAGCGGGCTCGGAGAGGCACGGGGATGCCTGCGCTTGCACCCGCGCCCGCACCCGGGGTCTGAGTCCCAGCGAGAAGAGTAAAGGGAAGCGGGGGCCGTCAAGAAAGACCAGTGCCGGCCGCCGGCCCCTGGACCCTCTGTTGGGCAGATGGATGGAAGAGAAGCTGAACCCGCTCTTGGCTGCCGCAGGGGAGATCAAGAGTCGGGAGGAAATGGAGAAAGAGCGAGCCCGGGAAGGGAGGAGGCAGGTGGGCAGGGGGACGGCTCGCTTCGCTGGAAGCCTGCGCAACATCTCTCAGGACCAGAGTCCAGAGGGCAGAGCGAACCAGCTGGAACAACTGTTGCCAGTCGGCTCCACTCACAAGAAGGAAGTCGTGTCCTCCACATCTCTGTGCAAGGGTGGCCACGTGAACAAGTGGCAGAGAGAGCTGGAGTTTGCGTTTGAGGAGTTGTTTAATACAAACAGGAAGCTGAAGAAACACCTGAGCTTGCACCTGGAATCAAGGACCGGGGTGGACCAGAACCTCGGTGAAGAGGCGGCCTTCTCCGACACGCCCGGAGGCAACAGCGATGCCTGGCCAGCGGGGAGGGAGGAGGAGGCCGGAACGATGCCCAGTGGGGAGGATGGGAGCCCCGCAGAGGAGCAGGTCCCCCAGACATCATCCATAATCAACTTGAAACAGTTGCTAAGCAAGGTGGAGGACCCCAAGTACCATCTGATGGCCAAGAATGAAAGTCAGACACGGTTGTCCCTAGAGGCAAGAAGAACTGTCGGGGAAGAGGACTTCCTCCCACAATGCCCCGGAACAGGATCTGAGCTGCCTAAGCTGGCCACACTGGCGGAGGAGGGCTTGCCTCAGCCTCCGGCGCAGGAACAGGCAGACAGAGCCAGCTGGATGGCTTCGGGACAAAAGCAGAAAGTGGACGTGGAGCGGAGAAGGCAAAAGACCTTGCTGGAGCAGACGGAGCACCCGGACATGAGCTTGGAAATCCACTACAAGGCGGAGCTGGAGGAGGAGCGGAAGGCCCGCAGGAGAGCCCGCCTGGCCCTGCTGAAGTCGTACCCCACCTCGGTCTCATCTATGGGGCCCTTCACTGAGCTCAGAGTCACTTCCCCCTCAGACAGCAACTTTTGCATCGACGAGGACAGGCAGAGTCAGATGATCCGAGACATTCAACAGCAGATTTCTGAGCAAAACAGGTTGCACAAGCAGTTTCTGGAAAAAGCCAGGAAACGCTTGCAAGAGTTTCAGAAAATATGTTAAAGGCGAGAGTCCCACCCACCATGAATAGATCACTGGTGACCGCTGGCCTGCACTCTACCTGAGTCTCTCTTACGCCATCTCCTTAGAAACCCTTAGGCCTCTATAAAATGGGGGGGGGCATCCTCAGGCAAGACCCCTCGTGCAAAAGTAGGAACCCAAGTGGGGTCCAGGGAGCGGGTCCAGCCCGTGGAGGGCAGGCGCAGTGTGCCCCAGGGGAAGTCTATATTCATGTGCCACGGGTGCACAGGAAAACACCAGGTAAATTCAGCTCTTCAGATGTTTTGGCCGGATAAACATTGGGATTTCAGGGGCATCTCAGGTCAGATGGGCACGGCTTCAAAAAATACATCACTAGTTGCTTAGCCGCTGGGTGGGACATTGACAGAGAGTGCACTGCAACCTCTCTTGGCCTTTAAGACGACACAGCCAACAGTGCTAATACTTTCTTATAACTTTGATGGGGTGGGAGGGATGTGGAGAGAGTGAGGGAGAAGGAAGAGGGAGGAGAAAGGCAGCCCTGGCCCTGCTGGGTGACTCCTTTGGGGTGGCACTGTGGAGGGTCCGGGTGTCTGGTGAGTTTCCTGCCCTGCTTTATCTCTGACCCAGCAGCCTTCGCAGCCAGGGAGACCCCACACTGGGTGGGGTTGGGTTTTTTTTTTTTTCCTGCCAATGGCAGACTTGGACAGGGACAGGGTCAACAACCTTTTTCTGCAAAAAAAGCCACATAGTAAATGTTTTTGCCTGGCCAGCCAGCCTCTGGCTCACCACTCAGCTCCACTCTGGCCACTTGTAAGCTGACTCAGAAATGAGTGGGTGTGGCCCAGGACCCTGGGACTTGATTTACATAAGTAGATGGTGGCTGGAGATGGCCCTTGGTTTGCTAACTCCTGGACTAGGAGAGTTACTGAGCCTCCTTCCCTCCATCCCCTCCTCTTCTCTTCCCTTCCTCCCTCCCTTGTAAGGACCTCTGATACCTGGACCTGGATCAGCCTTCTTTGGCCATGGTACATTGTATCACTGGTCCAGGAATGGCCCTATTTATCTGATGTGTATTTTGCAGACAATGTAATGAACAATTGGGAGCTCCCCACACAACCCCAAGACCTGTTGAAAAGCCACATTTTCTGCCTAGGAGCTCCCTTCCTTTTGTACCCCTGACTGATCCATAGACATTATACCTGCTACTCTTGAGGTTAATACACACCACCACATACATACCACCATGCCTGCTAAACACTAGAGTATTTAGTCTTAACTTATTTTTAAGAACTTTATAAAAAGGATATTAGCTGGGCATGGTGGATGCACACCTGTCATTCCAGTACTTGGGAGGCTGAGAGAGGAGGATCACAGGTTCAAAGCCAGCCTTAGCAACTTAGCAAGGCCCTCAGCAACTTAACAAGACCTATTTCCAAATTAAGAAAAAAAAAAAAGGTCTGGGGATGTAGCTTAGCTCAGAGGTATAATGCCCCTGGGTTCAATCCCCAGCACCATAAAAAAAAGATATTATATTCTGTGTGATCCTTGGAGAGCTTCGCTTTGTCTCAGCTTAGAGACTGCCATCCTTCCACATTGCACGGGGATATCACGCATTTCCACCACAGCGTGATGGCGTCGTGTGGCTCTCTGAGCCTTCTTTCCAGGGTTCTAGCTTTCTCTCTCTCTCTCTCTCTCTTTCTCTCTCTCTCTCTCTCTTTGTGCCTGTATCTGAAAAGCAAGCTATGTCCCTAATGCCCTGGGATCAGAAGGTCAGGTGCCAAAGTGTTTTTGTGGTTGGATCCCAGGTTTAGGCACCATTTTTTTTAAGTGCTTGGGAGTTTCAGACACCACAGCTGGAGTACAGGTGTGGGAACGATCTCCTTCTTCACTCTCGTTCCTCCCATTTTCGCCATTTTTCCCTGGAAGAGGTCGACCTGCTCTTCTACTATTTTTTCTTGACAAACACTGAGTGCCAGACACTGTCCCAGGAGATGAGCAGCAAACAGCACACAGGAGAGCCGAGGGTCCTCGGTAGTGGAGGTTATAGGTAATGGGTAAAATATGGAATGAGCCGGGTGTGGTGGCCCACGCCTGTAATCCCAAGACTTGAGAGGCTACAACTGGAAGATCACAGGTTCAAGGCCAGCATCAGCAACTTGGCGAGGCCCTCAGCAACTTCGTGAGATCCTGTTTCAAAATAAGATAGGGCTGGGGGTATAGCTTGGAGGTAGAATGCTCCCCACTGGGTTCCATCCCCAGGAGCAAACAATATAATAAACTATGTAATGATAGCTGATAAGAGATGAGACCCATCACCACCGCAAGACCACCTCTGTCCGAGATGGTAGAGAGGGTGCTGTGGGATCCCCGGGCTTCATGCCGTAGCCGCGATGGGACCCAGGCACTGCGTCGCTGGAGTCCTGCTGACTTAGCCTGGAAGCCACAGCCTAACGAGCAGACGAGACTTCCTCGGACGGGGTTATTTTTGTTTCCATTTGTAAAGGTAGTATTTGTGGCCCGTGTGTTCTAGGTGAGGAATCGTCCCTTCTTGGCCACACTGGAGCTAAAAGTAGGTGTGGGGTGGGCAGTGAGACACAGTGGAGGGTGACTCATCCCGGCCCGGACAGTCACACCTACACTGTCCCCTGGCAGCAGGATCAGACACCCTGCCCTCTCCCACCTGTCTCGAGGGAGACTGAGGGGGAATGGGCCAGCCTTTGCCCAGGCCCGTGGTGTGCACAGTAGTCCCCTTCCCCGCCCCCCCAAAAAGATGACCATCTAGCAGTTCTCTGGAGATGTCACAAGTACCTTTCCAGCCTATCCCCACCCAGGGGTCTGGGGGTCTCGGCAGACCCTGTCTTCATTCTCCTTTGGTCTCCTTGAGACAGCTGGACATAAAGCTGGCATAAGGGACTCTGGGGCTCCCCTATTCTGTGTGCCCAGCAGCCTCCTCCAGGAGCCAGTGCATGTTGCAAGAACGCAGGCTCTGCCCCTCCCTACCCCTAAGATGGCTCGGTGTCCCCGGCTTGGGGGTTCCAGCCTGGGGTCGCATTGAGCCCTGCAAGCTGCCTTACCTGGGCCCAGCCTCCGTCTGACTGTGAAAGGAGGGCTGCACCACTGGAAGGGCACGGAGCTCCCCAGAGGTTTGCATGGAGGACTGCTGGGTGGAAGGGAGGACCTCAGACATGGAGGCTGTATTTATGTCCACTGGGTTTGAACAGGACCCTGCCTGGTGTGGGCTGTCTCCTTGCACTCTCCTTCCCTACCCTGTTAGCATCCAGCCCCTCAGACACATAAGAAGATGAGGAAGTGGGCATTTAAAAGTCAGGGGTGGGATAGTCAGGTACGGCAGTGCATGCTTTTAATCCCAATACTTGGAAGGCTGAGACTGGAGGATCACAGGTTCTAGGCCAGCCTCAGCAACTTAGCAAGACCCTGTTTTTAAATGAAAAATAAGAGGCCAGACGTGGTGGTGCACGCTTGTAATCCCAGTACTTGGGAGGCTGAGACCAGAGGATCCGGATTGGCACCAGCCTCAGCTACTTAGTGAGGCCCTCCGCAACTTTGTGAGACCCTGTTTCAAAATAAAGTATAAAAAATAGGGCCGGGGGTGTAGCTCGGAGGTAAAACACCCCTGGGTTCAATCCCCGGTACCGCAAAAAGAAAGTAAAAAAGAAAAATAAGCCGGGCGTGGTGGCGCACGCTTGTCCCAGTACTTGGGAGGCTGAGACAGGAGGATCCGGGTTCACAGCCAGCCTCAGCTACTTAGTGAGGCCCTCTGCAACTTAGTGAGACCCTGTTTCAAAATGAAGAATAAAAAATAGGGCTGGGGGTGTAGCTCGGAGGTAGAATGCCCCTGGGTTCCATCCCCAGTACCGCAGAAAAAATAAAATAGAATAGGGGCTGGGGGTGTAGTTCAGAGGTAGAATGCCCCTGGGTTCAATCCCCAGTACCACAAAAATAAATAAATAGATAAATAAATAATAAATAAGTAAATGGTCAGGGGTGGGGCAGGGGTCCTCTCTGACTTGCAGTAGTTCCTCTAATGAGCAGAAAATGACAATGAGATCAGGTGAAGATCTCTGAAAAGACAGGATGGTGTCGGGCCTCCAGCCAGCCCCAGAGCAGTCCTGGAGCAGCCCAGGCTGTGTGCCTAGGCGGGAGACGAGAGGGCTACACTGACTGGACCCCGCCATGCTCCACCTGCTCCGAAAGGGCTGCATTGGAAGGGGTGAGGGGGAGCAGGAGCATGAGCCCCCCTCATTGCAGCCTGGGATCGTGAGCCCTGGGACCCGGCCTTCACATCCCCGTTCCTGTCCCCTAAGACAATGTTCCTAAGGTCCCCATGCATGGGCCAGGCCAGAAACAAGAGTCCAAGGTCCAGCCCTGGTGGGTTTGCTCCCGAAAATGAGTCAGCCGATGAGGAATGGTGGCCGCCCACGGCCACAGGGCCCACCAGCAGCAGCGTGAGGGAGGACCCTGCCTGCCCAGCGGTCACCCGCCCGCCTGCCCCTTCCTCGCCTGTGGACAGGGAGGGACGGCGGGGGCGGGGGCCCTGGGCGGCTGTCCAGGTCCCTCTGCCTCCTGCCCGCTCGCTCTCTCGCTCCGGGTTCGCATGGCGGAGCTTGGCTCCCGCGCAGGGTCCTGGCGGAGAATCTGCAAAGCAGCAATTCCCTCCACAAAGCCGCACTGTTCTCAGAAAACCCTCCCAGGAGCGGGTGCATTTTTCTTAAATGATTCAGCAGCACGTGAAGGGGAAGGCGTGCAGCCCAGGGCTCTGGCTGGAGATCCCGCCGGCCCGCGGAAGAGGGGAAGAAGGGTGGTGGGCGTGGGGTGGGGGTCCTGGTGGGGCCACGGGGAGGGTCTGGGGGCTCAGGGAGGTGCTGGAGGGCTGGGCTGGGGCGCTGCAGCAGCTTTTCTCTGTGCCGCTCCTGTAGGAGTTATTCCCTCACGTTCCCCAAGGGGAGACAAAGCAAATGGGCAGGAAACGGAGATGGGAAAGCTGGTCTCCATGGAGACGGGCATCCAGCATCCAGTGGACAGCCAGACTCGTGCTCACTAGAATTCTAGAATTGCCGGGCAGGGAGCCTACGCTGGGCAAGGCCTGGGGTGGCCCAGGGCTGGGTGCGCTTCTGCATCTTGTAACCCCATCTCCCTCCTTGCCCTACCTTTAACCCCACCCTACCCCCAAATCCATCAGCTCTGAGCATTCATTCTTGTTCTAGGCATTTCTCATCCTCACCCTGGACAGGCACAGTCTCACCCCACAGTTTCCCCGGGGGACCCTATCTGTTCAGTTCCCCACTCCTCAGAAGGCCCAGTTGCTGTCTTTGGGGGATGGAGCGGGTTTGGTCTCTTACAGCTGGAGAAAGGGAAGGAGCCTTGGGCCCCGCCCACCGCCACAGAGCTGGTTTTAATTACTAAGTGACAACCTCTCCCCACTTCCCCCCTTTTTTATTCTCATTTCCCTAAAAGGAATGGACTTATAGAAGGTCTGTTCCACCACTGGCCCAAAGGGGCTGTGCATGGAGGGACCTCAGCAGGCAGGGCTGGGCATTCAGGGAAACCCCCAACTGTCCACCGTGGGCACCGGGAGGAAGGCGAGGCCAGAGGCAGCAGGTGGAGCTGGACTCCAAACCTGGGCTGATGGTTTGCATTCCTTGTGACACCTCCTGGCTGCACCTGTGTCCCCATGTGGTCCTGCAGGAGGGGCGTGGCCTCGATACCGGGGTCTGGGTCTTGGTTCTCACAGCCCCCTCCCCTGGCCTGATCACCGTCTACCCATTGCTGCATGGTGTTCGCAGCCATCTCTGCCCCTCCAGTTGGCAGGTCAGCCCATCCTGCCAACAGCAGCGGATACCATCCCAACAGGACGTCCTCGTGGTGGGTACTAATCCCTCCGCGGCCCAAGGAGATGATTCAGACCCCACAGCCCTCTGGGAGCAGCACCATGAACAATATAGCCATTTTACTACAGCTGCCCCAAGGCGAAGCCACAAGCTGAGTAGCTGGACCTCTGTCCCCAGCTGAGGGGTAGACACCAGAAGTGGGGAAGCAGGCCACCACCCCCCTCCAGCCTCTGAGGTGCCCCAGGTCTACCCTCCAAAAAACCTGGACAAATTCCTCCAAATCCAGAGGTCAAGCAACCTGGGCCAGGTGGACTGGCCATATGGTGTCATGCTATCCACCCCAAAGGGACAAGAGACAGAATCCGAGCGGTGGCCTCAGCATCGGTTACAGGTGGTAACAGGGTTTTGCTAACTCTGGGCGGTTTGAGGATGTACACGCAGGTACATGGCACCCCCATTTCGGGGGAGTTTAGACAGGGCGCGGAAACTTAGTCCCCCCGCCAAGTCAACCAGCAATGCCCCACACACCTACAAAGGCCGTTGGATCCTCACCTCCCCCGAGTGAGCGAGCGAAGGGTTGGTTTCTTCCGAGAGAGAATATTATTTCTTTTAGAAGTCCTCTGAAATGATTGGCATGTAATTCCACCCAGGGGTGAGGAAGCTGGCCGGCTAACCCTGGGAGGACCCTTGCAGCTGGGCCTGCTGTTGCTGCACTTGATCTAAGAAATGGGGAGTCCTAGCTGGGTACCGTGGCACATGCCAGGAATCCCAGTACTTGGGAGGCTAAGACAGGAAGATTGTAGGTTCGAGGCCAGCGCACAGTAACTTAACGAGACCCTGTTTCAAAATAAAAAAGGGGGGCTGGGAATGTAGCTCAGAGGTAAAACACCCCTGGGCTCAATCCCCAGTACCGCCTGCCCCTCCCGCCAAAAATAGATGTTGGTGGGTATGTGAGCGTGCCTTGACACTGTGGAGCCCTGGGATCTCCGCTGAGCCTGCTCATGGTTGGCATCTGTTGAATATGCTGCATTCCCCAGCCGGCCCTAGGCCATGGTATACACCAGTAACATCCTGGGTTCCCAGGAAGCCCCCTGACACTCACTCCCCGTCCAGGACAGCAGCTGGAGGGTCCAGCCTCTGCCGGTTGTCTCGGGGTGGTTATGATTCTCGGGGTTGTCTCGGGGCGGTTATGATTCTCAGAGTCTGAACGCAGCCTGGCCTCTCTGTATCCTCTTCTGCGACCTTGCTTTTCCAGCCACCCAGTTCTTTTCCAGCCCGTTTCAGCGGGGTGCACGAAGGGTTGTTTTTGCTGGCTCCTCCAGGAGGGAGTGACATCATGTGCTGTCCTCAGCCCGAGGGATGGGGGCAGGGGCCCTGCGGTTGCGTGTGCTTTGAATTAAGTCCATGGCTGTGCGTTCCAGTAGCCAGCATCTGGCAGTGAGTTCCTCAGCCAGTGGGTCACCCTGGATCTCAAAGCCAGATGTTGTGTTAACAGCAGAAGGGAAAGAAGAAAAAGCAAAATCGTAGCCGTTCAGGGGAAGCCATGGTTTTGAGGCACAAAGCAGGTAGAAGCTGGGCGTGGTGGCGCATGCCTGTGATCCCAATACTTGGGAGGCTGAGACGGGAGGCTCACAGGTTTGAGGCCAGCCTCAGCAACTGAGCAAGGTCCTCAGCAACTTAGTGAGACCCTGTTTCAAAATAAAATAAGGCTTGGGGGTGTAGCTCGGAAGTAAAATGCCCCTGGGTTCAATTCCTAGTATGGTAAAAAAATAAAAAAGCAGTTCGAATTGTTAAAGAGTCTCCCTCCCACAGCTGCCTCCTGTCCGGCAGATGACAGGTGATGGAGCAGAGCAGCCTGCTCCTGGGGCAACTACGGGATGTGGGCTGACCCCACCCTGATGCCTGACACCACAACCAGCACATAGTAGGTATCTAGTCAACCTGTGTCCATGGTACTTGGGATTGGACGCAGGGGCATTCTACCTCCAAGCTATACCCACATCCCTTTTTGTTTATTTATTTATTTTAATTGATTAATTTATTTATTTATGGCACTGGGGATGGAACCCAGGGGCATTCTGCCTCCGAGCTGCACCCCCAGACCTATTTTATTCTTTATTTTGAAACAGGGTCTCACTAAGTTGCGGAGGGCCTCATTAAGTAGCTGAGGCTGGCCGCAAACCCGGATCCTTCTGTCTCAGCCTCCCAAGTACTGGGATGACAAGCGTGCGCCACCACGCGTAGCTTTCATTTTTTATTTTGAAACAGGATTTCACTAAGTTGTGGAGGGCCTTGCTAAATTGCTGAGGCTGGCCTCAAACCTGCAACCCTCCTGCCTCAGCCTCCCAAGTACTGGGATTATAGGCATGTGCCACCACACTCAGCTAATGCCTTGGTTTTAATTCTGCCCAGATTAGGGTCTCTCTGCGCCTCCCTAGCCTTGTTCTTTGAGGGGCCTGGGACTCGGAGGGTCTCCTTTCTTGCACAGCCCTGGTGGTGCATCCTGGAGCTCACAGTGAGGACCATCGCCATGCATGTGGCTTGTGCTTCTGGAGAGTTCTCTGCCTCCTTCCCTATCTGCCATCCCAGTGGAAACTGTGCTCCCCTGTTTTCCTGTCTGTCTGTCTGTCCTCTGCCTGGATCGGATGCTCCTCCAAGGCCAGATCTGTTGCTAAAACTTTTTTTTATCGGCAAAGTCTGCCCCATGCCCCCTTGCCCCCTGCCATTCCCTTTGGGCAACAGCCCAGACAGGTGCCTGCTGCCCTGAGCAGGTACGTGGTGAGAGTCGCCTGTGCCGACAGGTGCCCACTGAGCAAGGCCGACACCCGGCCGACATCTGGGGGCCCATGCTCTGGGGAAGGTTTCGGCAGAATCGGTTCCTCTTTGCTGATCCTGATCCTTGTTTTCTTCCCGTCACATAATCTCTCATTTTGCGAAGTGGGAGAGGGGAGTTCCACCCAGAATTCAAAGAGACCTGGAAAAATTTGAATTCTGGGTCCCTATGGACAGGCAGAAGCAGCCCAGTTAGGAATGAGATTCTTGCAGTCTGTATTTGTATTCTTGCAGCCAGCGGCCTCGGTTAACTTTCTAGTCTTCCTCCCACAGGTCCACCCTGGACCCTCAGTTCAACCAGTCTCTTCTGACTGTTCATGTATTTATTGGTACTGGGGATTGAACCAAGGGGTGTTCTACCTCCAAGCTACACCCTCAGTCCTTTTGATTTTGAAACGGTCTCATTACGTTATCACACACTGGCCTCAAACCAGCAATCCTCCTGACTTAGCCTCCAAGTACTGGGATCACAGGTGTGTGCCACCGCACCTGGCCCTCTTCTGACAATTTTATTTTATTTTATTTTATTTTATTTTATTTTATTTTATTTTATTTTGCGGTACCGGGGATTGAACCCAGGGGCGTTCTACCTCCGCGCTACACCCACGGCCCTATTTTTTATACTTTATTTTGAAACCGGGTCTCACAAAGTTGCAGAGGGCCTCACTAAGTAGAGAGAGAGGGGGAGGGAGGGAGGGAGGGAGGGAGAGAGAGAGAGCTGAGGCTGGCCAAGAACCCGGATCCTCCAGTCTCCCAAAGTACTGGGATTACGAGCGTGCGCCACCACGCCCGGCCTCTTCTGACAATTTTAAAAAAGGAAAGTGTATGATCTGCAGCCTCAAAGCAGAGAGACCACTCCAGGAAGCTGCATCCAGTCAGACCCTGGGGAGCCATCTGGACCGGGGCCTCAGCACCCATGCAGCAGAAGCCAAAGCACCCATGCACCATGCCGCTTCCCAAATCCCTCTCCCGCAGGAGCGGGAGAATTCACCCTGAAGCGCTGTTTTGACTCTGAGGTTGCCCTGCGCTGTGTGCCCTGCCCTGCGTGCCACACGCACAAGTCCTCTAAGCTCATCACAGCCTTGTGACTCGTAGGAACGGTTGTCATCTCCGTTTTAGTTGTGAGGCCAAGGAACCATTCTGAGATCACACAGCTGGAATGTGGCTAATCGGGATCCATCCCTGAGATGGCCTCTTTCAAATAAGGACTCAGAGCTGCATGGGCGCCCCGGGGACTTTTCGAGAGAACAAGGCCTTGCTGCATGGGAGAGAAGGTGACCTTTTGGCTGCTCGGGAATCACTGTGGCTTGTTTTCTTTTTTTTTTTTTTTT
>PVJS01053325.1:0-13324 GCA_004027185.1 Glis glis | reverse complement strand
GATAGTGATTGAGTCTTATAGGTTTGTGTATGTACATCATGTGCTATAGTGTGTTTCCCTCCACTCCCCGCCCAACTCCCTCAGTTAGGTCACCTTCTTTGTCCATCTAAAGATTTCTTCTTCTTCCCTTCTAAGTCCCTTCTAAGTCCCATTCTATCTAGCTCCCACAGATTAGGGGGAACATCCGATTTTTTACTCTTAGTGTCTCAGAGCTCTTTATTCAGATCTCTCTTCCCCTCTCCCATCTCAAGCAAGCCCATACTTCATTTATTGCGTGTGTCTCCTCAGCCTTCTCAGAATCACAAAGGGGTACAGATCTCATCCAACAATTAAGTTAGTATGTGAAAATAAACCACTGTAATGTGCATCTTGTTCAGGGGGACATTATTTCTTGGTTGATATGGATTCACCATTAAGATTGAAGCCCCCCTTCTCCAACTCCATTCCAGAAAGGACAGGTTCTGAAGTGTTTCTCTCTTAGAGGAATCACACCATCCCCCTCCCAACCCCTAGTGCCCACATGCATACAAATCAAGGGGAAGGTCAGTCATCTGCAGGCTTCTGACACATTGAGGGGCTCTGAGCAGGAATGGGGTGGGGCAGAGGGTGCAGGTAGTGGAGGCTGGGACTCTGAGTTGAAAAGACATGACAGACATGGAAGCTCCTTCCCTGTGTGGAGAGTGGGCCAGGCTAGGGAAGGTGACTTTCAGGAGGGCCAAGACCTGTGCTCTACCCCATGCAGGAACCCCAAAAGTGGCAGACCCTAGGACAGGATGGGGAAGTAGATTGAACATTGAGAAACACAGCCATGAAATGACATCACCAGGCTTGGCCCAAGACAAGGGAGGCACCTAGTGTAGGAAAGGCCTTGATGACATGAACAACAGACATCTCATTGCCAACCAAGATGTCTCCCAGAGCAGAGGCCTCTTCCTGACACTTCTGTTCTGGGTCAGCAGCCCCATCCCACCTTCTGATCTTGGCATGACCCTAAGGAGTAAAGAGTTCACCTCCAAAGGCATGCCTGAGGTTAATTTCCTAGCAGGCCTGATAGGTGAGTCATGAAACCAGACTTACAAAATGTGGGAAAATAAGGAAATGTGGGATATCCTATCCCTAAATACTGTAGAACAAATACATACCGATATCCTACAATTTAAACAACTTAAACATCATATAAACATGAAAATAACCCTTATTGTAGGTTTTTGTGCAAATGCATGAATCATTGAAAAATAGGGCTCTCACACAGTGATGTTTCTTTATATTAAATATGGCAAGGCCTTTCAAATATCAAAAAATACTAATCTGACTATATCTTAGATCTTCTATGAGCCAATAGCCAGGTGAAATATGACTCTTCCTTACCACATACTTTATGTCTCTCCTAAAACATAAGCTCACTCAGGGTAGTATCTGTGAATAATTTATAACTACACCATGCTTCATCATAGCAGATGAACCATAAATATTTGTCCCACAATGTGGGACACTGAAGGATTGTAGAATTCTCTAGATTCTGAACTTCATTTGGAAACCTAGGCAAAGTCCCTTTGGGGAAGAGAAAAGATCAGATCAGCACCACAATTATTCTGAGCTTTATGGCTCCCTGGAAAGGCTGGTTTACAAATTAATCTTTTCTTGGCTGGGTAATTGTGATTTGATTCACTGGTATTGTGAGAAAACATGGAGTCGCAAAGATACAATCGCTTTAGTGTGGACCCCTATGCCTAAAGTGGGGCATTTTTAGATAAAAGAGAAACCTCAGAAGAGACCTCTGGCCCAGGAGGTGACAGTCCCATAAGGACTGGGGCACCAGGCAGGGCCCCATTAAGTCCAGACAAGAAGACAGTGTCCCATTTCCTTGGCAAACTCTCACATCACTTTGGATTGAAGGACTGTAGCCCTGGGCAACTGGTTGAAAGTACATACTTAAGAACGCATGCTTCTACTTTCTGCCCTCTCCTAAACCAGTTTTGTTCTTGGAATCTTTTGCTCCAGCAGAATGATGGAAAGAAAGATGTCATAAGTAATCCAAACAGCAAATAATGCATTCATGGATAATTAAGAATGGAATCATCTCTCTGGCTCAGACATGAATTTCCTTCTTTGTCTTCTTTTTTATGCTGGACCCAACTTTGTTTTTCTTGTCACTATTTCCTTCATGTTGTCACAACTTAAACTGGTTTTTCTATTATATGAGTCCCTCCTGAGCCTCCACTGACTGCCCCAAAAGTCCTACCTCTCCTACCTCCTTTGACCTTTGCAAGCACTAGCTGCCTTCAGACCTCTGGACTTGCTGCTGTTCCCTTTGCTTAGATCACCCCCAGATCTGCCCTTGGATATTGAGTCCACACATCCAAGTCTCAGCTACAATGGCATCTCCTCCTACAGGTTTTACTACACTGCCTACCGGGCACTTCCCCTTCTCCGTCTGTCTATTATTTTATTCTGCTTTTGTATAGATTTTGTTGATCTTTACAGCAATTTCTGCTTTCTGATACCTCTCATTTATTGTTAGGGTTTTATGTTGCCTCTCTCATTAGAAAATGAGCTTCACAAAATCAAGGACCTTGTCCAACTTGCTTGTATAAGCTGAATCTATAGCACACAGCCAAAGATTCCAGATTGTAGGAGACAGCCCTTAGTTATGTGTTCAATGATGGATTCATGGATGGATCAAGGAATGAATGGATGGATGGAAACACACTAACAATTTCCTTATGCTACACCAAGTGATAGGCTATTTGCATACAGCATCTGTCATCCTTAAAAAACCTCGGGATGGTATCATCTAAACCTACTGCATCAATGGGGAAAAAGAAGATCAAAGAGAACACCACAGTAACTTGCCCAAGGACAGGTCATGACTGGATTTCATCTCCAGGATCTGAATCTACATCTCTGTGAACCCAAAATCCATCACTATCCATCATTCAGCCCTGCCTGCCCTAAAGAATCAGCAACTCTACTAATTTTTATCATCCTTTGAGTCAGTAGAATAAAAACACACAAAAAAACAAATAATAAAAGAAAATTAGTTCAGAGATTTGTAAGAGTGAATTAATGAAGTTAACAAGCCAAATAATCTATTTAGAAGATACTTCATTACAGGTTTACAGTTAGCAAGTTTATCCCTGAATTTAAACCACCTTATATAAAGGGAGTGTCTATGGGTGAGGAAAGCCTGTCTCCAACAGTAAGTGTGTGGTATTGATAGTAGCACAACCACTTAAACCAGAGGAAATGAAGTCATTTGCACTTTGAAGAAGAAGATTAAAAAAAAGAGGAATGAGAAAAGGAAGTGAATTGGAAAGAAGAGAAAGGAGTCAACCATTAATCCACTGAAAAAGAAATACAGAAAGCAATTTCATTCACAGTAACCTCAAAAACAATAAAATACCTAGGAATAAATCCAACCAACGAGGTAAAAGATCTCTACAATGAAAATTATAAAACACTAAAGAAAGAAATCAAAGATCTTAGAAGATGGAAAGCTCTCCCTTGCTCTTGGATAGGCAGAATAAATATTATCAAAATGGCCATTCTACCAAAAGTGATCTGCAGAGTCAATGCAGTACCTATCAAAATACCAATGTCAGTCTTCATAGAGTTAGAAAAATCAGTCCTAAATTTCATATGGAAAAAGAAAAGACCCAGAATGGCCAAAGCAATGCTCAGCCACAAGAACCATGCAGGAAGCATCACAATTCCTGACTTCAAATTATACTACAGAGACATAGTAATAAAAACAGCATGGTACTGGCACAAAAACAGACACATAGACCAATGAAACAGAATAGAAGATACAGAAACAAATTCACACACTTAGAGCCAAATGATTTTTGACATAGGTGCCAAAAACATATGTTGGAGAAAAGACAGCCTTTCCAAAAAATGGTGTTGGGAAAACTGATTGTCCATTTGTAGAAAAATGGAATTTGATACCCACCTTCACCCTGCACAAGAGTCAACTCAAGATGAATCAAAGACCTGGAAATTAAACCAGAGACTTTGAAATTACTAGAGGAGGGCATAAGTCCAACACTCCAACATATAGGCACAGTTAGAAACTTCCTCAATAAGACCCCCAAAGCTCAGGAAATTAAAACAAGAATTAATAAGTGGGATGGCATTAAACTAAAAAGTTTCTGTTCATCAAAGGAAATAATCAATAGTCTCAAGAAAGCCTACAGAATGCGAAAAGATCTTTGTCGGCTACTCAGTACTTCGATAGACTAATAATACCTAAACTAGATAAAGAACTTCGTAAAATTAGCACTAAAAAAACCCAATCAAAAAATGGGCAAGCAAACTAAATAGACATTTCACAAAAAAAGAAACACAAATGGCCTATAAATACATGAAAAAATGTTCAACATCATTAGCAATCAGGAAGAATCAAATCAAAGCTATACTAGGTAGGATTCCATCTAACCCCAATTAGAATGGCAATCAAGAAGTCAAACAACAATAAATGGTGGCAAAGATATGGGGAAATAGGAATTATTATAAACTGTTGGTGGGATTGCAAATTAGTGCAGCTGCTATGGATATCAGTGTGGAGTTTCCTCAGAAAATTGGGAATGGATCCACCATATGATCCAGCTATACCACTCCTGGGTATCTTTCCAAAGGAACTGAAATCAGAATATTATAGAATATATGCATTTCCATGTTTATAACAGCACCATTCACAATAAGTAAATTATAAAACCAACATAGATGTCCATCAACAGATGAATGGATTACAAAATTATGGTATATACATACAACGGAATTCTACTCAGTAATCAAGAAGAACAAAATTGTGTTATCTGCAGGAAAATTGATGGACCTGGAGAACATTATGTTAAGTGAGATTAGCCAGTCACAGAAAGCAAAGTGTCATATGTTTTCTCTCATATGTGGATGCTAGGGAGTAATTGGGATACAAGAGGGACTTTAGATAATGGAGGAGAAACTCCAGTGGAGCAAGGGAGGTAGGTGGTCTAGGGAAAGGTGGGGGCCAGAGAGGAAAAATTCACATTAAGAACTTCCATTCACATTAAGTACATACTTAATATTCATATAAGTACATACTTCATTCATATTAAGTTCATACTTCCATTCATATTAAGTACATACATCAATCTCAATATCCTGTATGGGGAAGGGGGGAGTGAGGAGGGAGCCAGGGGAAAGCTCAGCAAGTGCTGTGTGCATGTGTGTCACTGTTACTGTGAACTACATTATGATGTGAGACTATAATGCACCAATAAAAGTATGAAAAGAAAAAATAAAATATGAGTAGTTAAAACTAAACAAAAGAATAAGAATAATAGAAACAGGAAGAGGAGAAGGAGGAGGAAATCACAATGACAACAAAACAATAAAAACAAAAATGATGACAACACAGGTCCATGGTATTTTGATTTCAGTTTCATTTGGGAAGAACTTATACACACTTTACCTATTGCAACGGGTCATCACTATAGGCCCCAAATAGTCTTTTGGTTCAAAAGTCTCTGCTTATTTTATACAAACAAATCACAGGCTGTCTTATCCCTGGTTAATTCTACCTGTTGTTTCCTGGTCCAAAGCCAGGTTCATCCTGTGACTCATCTTTTCCTTTCCTGGGAGGGGCTAAGAAGGCTACCTGAGAAATAAATAGAGGAGCTCTGGGTTCTCATCTCCAAAGCCAATACCTCGATCCCTACAACAGAGAAGGAACGCACAAACAGCAGCTGCCTCAACATGAAGCTGGTGATGATCCTCATGCTGTCTGCCCTCCCCCTTTACTGCTATGCAGGTGAGTTCTGTGCAGTGAGGGCTGCCTTTGGACTGGGGCTTGGTGCCAGGACCTTGGGGAGGAAGTTCTGGCCCCCACACCGTGCTACACATCAGCTCAAGTATAAAAGGTCTGGATGGTCTGATTCCAGAGCATCAAAGAGGTAGCTCTCTTGTGGCCTTTGCCCCTGGTTTTGGACCTGCATGCAGTGTGTCATTGTCACTCAAGGTGTCCCATCATGGTCACAGTTTCCATGAACACCAAAATGGGTCTCAGGATTGAATACTGGTATTAGATAATCCAGTGGGTCAGGGGGAAGACATGAATGATGCCCCCATGACATTGGACCCAGATGGGTTTCTTGACAGGGGCATTCATGAATCTCCTTAAATGTGGAAGGAAAAGAGAAACCTGCTGGAGAGAAGACTCAGGGTACAGTGTGTGACCCAGCATCAAATGACCTCAGGGACACAGAACAGACATTGTCAGGGTGACCTGAGCACTCCCAGGAGGCCCCTTAGTTCTCCTCCCTTTAGGGTAGAATAACTTGCATTCAGTAGGGGAAAAGCCATGCTGGCCACAATGAGTTCAGCACAGACAAATGACACATGTAACATGCTTTGTATAGTTTACAAAGCTTGTTGATACTGCCTACCTCAATTGTTCCAAAAGTCCATGCAGACTGAAAAAGTGATGTGCCCAACCAACTGAATAGAATATTGCAGGACCAAGAGTAAAATCAGCTCATTTGCATCCAAGTCCTGAGCTCATTCTCTTCACAGGTTGGCTACATGAGATCATTTTGTTGTTGATGCAGACTATAAAATTAACAGGACAAAAAGACAGTGTTCTAGACCCAATATTTGTATGGCAATTGAAAGTCCTACAGGATGTTCTGAATGATAATAGTGATGTGTGGCATGACCTGGAACAAAGAAGGAAGGACCAGATGTGTTTACTATGCCCCACCAAGTTGGAGTATGTCATTGCTCGAGTGTCTTTGATAACCATGGGTGCACAAAGTTCATCTTCTGTGGGCTGTTGTGATGTGACAGAATTTGCAAGAACTAAAGGGAACCTCAGAACCTGGATTTTTCTCCTGGAATGGGGAACCTAGATTGTACCCCATAATCTTTCTGAATCCATGTCTATAATCAGATGTAAGAAGATGACTGACAGCATAGGTGCTCCCCAAAATGGCTTCATACCTCCAGTAATGAGACCAAATTCTTCTGTTTTCTTCCCAGGTTCTGGCTGCAGTCTTCTTGAGAAAATAATTGCAGATACAATTGATAAGGATGTGTCTGTAGAGGAATACCAGGAAAAAGTTGCAGAGTTTGTACATACTGATGAGACTAGAAATGCTGTGGCACAATTCAAACAATGTTTTCTCAGCCAGTCCAGTGAAACTCTGGCCAATGTTCATAATATGATGGTAACTTTGGTTTCTTCTTTTGCACTTTGTAAAATCACTGACCAAGAACAAGCGGGCTCTGATTTTGTTACTAATAATGTCAAAACTATCAGTGCATGTGCTTTTTTAAATTTCATGTAATTTAGCTGTGTAGTATTAATGGCTTTTTCTTCAGTGCCAAGGCAGACTGGCCATCTTAAATGTTGAGAATCTTCAGTGAATGATGATGAAGCAGCCAAAAGAGGAAAAGCCATCTTCAAAGATGGTTTACCTACCCCTCCATTCCCCAGGACACACATACACACACATTTTCTAGCAAAGAAAAACACCTGATTCTAGAAGTACTCACCTGTTGGAGTAATCAACAAAGACAGTTCCCCTTTTGCAAATGAGCAAATTTGCAAAGCAATAAAATTGCATAAGCAATTGCATAAGCAATTTTGGTAGAGTCCAGAAAATACCATTTGAGTAATAATATTCGATGTTCCTAATTTAAAGAATCTAAAATGTGCTTCTAAGCAACCAAATTTGTTAGCATACATGTTTAGAAATCTTGAATTCTTCCACTTATCACCAATGAAATAACTAGGATAGATCACAGTTATGCAATGGCATGTGTGATGGGTTGTTTAAGGCAAAAATCAGTGGTATAATAATGAGTATTTCTGTCTAATGATACATATGTATTGGTTTTTAGTGTTTACTTAATATACCAGTATTCTCTTTAAAGCAACCCATGGTAGAAAACTTAGAAATACAGTAAAACACCTAAGAATAAATTGAACTTCACCTGTGCTTGCGGATAACAGGATTACTTTTTATTTAAAATCCATGTTAGACTGGTCACTCACAGTACAAAGCACGCCTACATTTCATAGAGCACAAAAGGAAGGGTGGAGGTCCTCTGTTGTTTTCAGTACTTCACTGAAATATTTCACCTTCCAGGTTGTGTGGGAACTCAGAATGATCACACCCATTTACTTGAGCAGAGATGTTAACAATTCTGTGTTAAAAGAATGATGACAGAACAATTCAAATTGTCAGGTCTTCAACACATATCTGCAGCACTTTCATTACATACATTATTTCAAAGAGCAGGAAGCTTAGAGAAAAGGGTATTCAAGGGGTGCTATTTGGAGAAATGATCCAGAAACAGCAGCACTTCTTTACCATTAATCAACATGTCTTACACAATTGAACACGTCAGTAGGTAATCTGACTGTGCTTCTGGAACTTTGTGGAATGTTAGGTGTTCCTTGAAAAACACAGGGAAACAACAAAAAATATTTTGGTTTAAAGTTTTTAACTTTGCAGGACAGAATTGCAAATCTCACCGATATCCCTGTTTTTGTTTTCCAGAGTATCATATATAACAGCACATGGTGTGCTCCGTTCTAACTTTCCACAAGACCTTTGGTTCAGAGGACTACAGAATATGGTCAGAAACAAGGTTACCTACCGGAGCTTTAAATAAGAATTTTTCTTTCCTCTTTTTATCTTTCACCTATAAACTGCAAGACAATTGTTGAAACCTCAAATACAACTTCATTAAAATAAACTATCAGCAAATACTAATGCTTCCTTTTGTTTTCTCATAGGACTGGGGGTTTCAAAAGGCTTTTGTTGCCACACACCTGGGCCTGCACACACACACACACACACACACACACACACACACACACACACAGGTGCTCTCACGGACACACATATGCAACTATTCATTAAAGAACTCCTGGTTGTGGGATTGAGGACTCTGAAAAGCACTTTCTTCCTCACTGTCTGTTTCTAAGCATGGATACACTCTCTGGAGAAATGCTCTCCCTGCCCTCCTCACTGCCACCTCTGCACACCACCCTCTCTGAAGTCCCCAGGTCTGTAGGTTCTGAGCTCAGGTTGTGCTCAGCATCCTGTTGCCACTGCTGTCCTCACGTCCATTTAGAGTCCTGCTGCTCATGGTTCATAGTTTATTTAGGAAAGAAGAGGATGGGAAAGACCTTGTGCAGAAGTGTCTTCTCCTCCTCTTTGAGTGTTCTTACTCAGCAGTAAGAGGTGGGGCCCCAGGGTTGAAGAGGGAGAGTAATATGTGTCCAGGCAGAAACACATCATTCTGCCTGCACTTCTAACACACATGTATAGGTTTAAGTAAATGCTGCATATCACGGAAGGGGCATCTGAATTAAACTGCTGTTCACAAAATGAAGGCATAGGATGGAAATCACCTGTCATTGTAACAAATGTGTGTTCATGTTCCTGCTAAATAAATTGAACTGGTCATGGTGGCACATGCTGAAGGTCTCGCTAACTTAGGCCCACAGCAACTTAGCAAGACCTTGTTTCAAAATAAAAAGTTAAAAAGGGCTAGGGGTGCACCTCGAAGGTAGAATTCCCTAGATTCAATCCCCAGTAACAAAAAGAAAAAAATCAAAACAATATCAATAGAAATGAAGGGCAGTGTGTGCTCACATGGATCAACAATTTCCCAAATAATGTGTGCTCTAGACACTGAAGAAATTAAAAAAAAAATACAAACTAGAGAACTAGAGGAAAATGCCTTTTCCCCAGACACACAAGGAAACAGAGCATGGTTTCCAGGAGGTGCAGGCATGTGCCTAGTTCTGGTCAATGGAATGTGGGGGAGGTGGCAAACATCACTTCAGGATCTGTGCCATCCCTGTAGGCCCCCTACCCTCATCTACCACCCCATGCAGAGTTTCATTAGGTTTAAGGTGCTTAGCAGTCTGGAGCCACTCATTGGAAGATCCTGGGATCCTGTGTAACTGCATGGAGCCAGAGGTGTTACCAAGACTGAGGGCTAGGAGTAACCTGCTTTAGGTCATGGTCATTGTAACAGTTGTTTAGAACTTAGATCTCTATTTTTGCAGGGAGGAATACATTATCACTGACCTTATTTAGAAAAGTCAGCCCATGTTGACAAGAAAAAGCAGACTGTGTTTTAGTCCATTTTATTTTCATTTTAAAATTCTTCACAGACAGGGCACTCCACACCATTACCTACACCCTGGGGGAACAGTCCCTATGCCCCAACCTGGAAACTCCACTGTGTTTTGTAAGTATCTTCATTGCCCTGGAAAATCAAGGTCGACTGAGAAGTGATAATAATCAATCATTGTGGAAACCACTGACATAAATGTAAGTAGAAGGATGAATAGATATATGTATTTAGCGGGTAAAGAAAGATCAGAGATTAAGAAAGACCTTATTGATTCTGATTCCCTACTTGGTCAGTTGACTCTGTTTCCCTACTCGGTCCTATCTCTGAGCAGTGGATTTGCTGAAAGTACACAGTTCAACAGAAACACTTCTATATCATTTTACTTGCGTTTAAGACATGGGAATATGCACCGTGTAGCAATTTTTCTTAAAACCCATTTTACTTTCTCTTCAATTTCTCTTACTTCCTTTGGACTTTACTTACATGCCTCCTTCTTGGTGAGGCCTTCCCTGGACATCCTTGTGTTAACTTTCACTTCCTCTCACTCTTTCTTGCTTTTGTGAATATTGAGAGTTAAGTGTGAAAATTATTTGAGGAACGTTATTAGTATTATTCATACACATACATGTATATATATATACAAACACACATATATAGCTATAGTTATATTACTTGTTTTCAAAGTTCTTGATCTCAAGAAACCCTTATTTTTTATAATTTTATCATAAAAATTAAACATAGAAAGTCTCATTATAAAAAGTATACACTAGTATGCATTGTAATGGTACATGACAGTGAGATTCATAGTGGTACATTCATATATGCACATAGCATTATTTGGTCTGTTTCCTTCTCCCCCAATCCCTTTCCACTACTCTACTGGTCATCCTGCTCATTTTCATGATGTCCCTCTTTGTTATTTCTCCCTGGCTTCCACATATGAGAGAAGACATGTGACCCTTGATTTTCTGAGTCTGACTGATCTCACTTAGCAGGATGCTTTCCAGTTCCATCCAGTTTCCTGCAAATGATATAATTTTGTTCTTCTTTATGGCTGAACAAAATTCCATCATGTTCTTATTCCATTCATCTGTTGACAGACACCTAGGTTGGTTCCATAATTTGTCTATTGTGAATTGTGCTGCTATAAACATGGATCTGTAAGTATCCTGACTTTAATTCTTTTGGAAAGGTACCTAGGAGAGGTATAGCTGGGTTATATGGTGGTTCCATTTCTAGTATTTTGAGAAACCTCCACACTGATCTCCATGGTGGTTGTACTAATTTATAATCTCACCAGCAATGTATAAGTAGTCCTTTATCCCCACATCCTCACCAGGATTTATTATTGTTTGTAGTCTTGTATGTGTGTGTTTGTGTGTGTGTGTGTGTGTGTATGTGTGTGTATGTGTGTGTGTGTGTGTGTGTGTGCGCACGCGCACGTGCACGCTATTGGGGATTGAACCCAGGGGCATTCTATTTCCAAGCTAAACCCCTAGCCCTATTTTATTTCTCATTTTGAAACAGGATCTTGCTAAGTTGCAGAAAGCCTCACTAAATTGCTGAGGCTAGCCACAAACCTGGGATCCTCCTGTCTCAGCTTCCCATGTTTGCCATTCTAACTGGAGTTAGATGGAATATCAGTATAGTTTTTATTGGCATTTTCCTGATTGCTAAGGATATTGAACATTTTTTCATATATGTGTTGTCTATTTGCATTTCTTCTTTTGAGAAGTGTCTATTTAGTTAAATTGCCCATTTATTGATTGTGTTATGTTTGATGGTGTTTTTTGAGTTGTTTATATATTCTGGATATTAGTCCTCTGTCAGAGAAGTAAGTAGCAATATTTTCCTCCATTCTTTAGACTCTCTCTTCTTCACACTCTTGATTGTTTTCCTGGCTGCACAGAAGCTTTTTAATTTGATGTCAACCCACTTATTGATTATTGGTTTTATTTCCTGAGCTGTAGGGCAGGAACCTCTCATATTCTTAAAATTTATTGAAGAATGAGACGTGGGCCGGCCCCGCCCCGTCGCCCGGCCGCGGCGAGGTGGAGCGCGGCGTTTGCCCCGGAAGCGCCTGTCTTCGCTGACAGCTGCTGGCGCGGCGGCGGCGGGGCGGCCGGGCAAGATGGCGCTGCGGCCGGGCGCGGGAGCTGGCGGCGGCGGGGCGGCGGGAGCCGGCGCGGGCGCCGCCGGGGGAGGCAGCTTCATGTTTCCTGTTGCAGGTGGAATAAGACCCCCTCAAGGCCTGATGCCAATGCAGCAACAAGGATTTCCTATGGTCTCTGTCATGCAGCCTAACATGCAAGGCATGATGGGAATGAATTACAGCTCTCAAATGTCCCAGGGACCCATTGCTATGCAGGCAGGGATACCCATGGGACCAATGCCGGCAGCAGGAATGCCTTACCTGGGACAAGCACCATTCCTGGGCATGCGTCCTCCGGGCCCCCAGTACACGCCAGACATGCAGAAGCAGTTTGCTGAGGAGCAGCAAAAACGATTTGAACAACAGCAAAAACTCTTAGAAGAAGAAAGAAAAAGACGCCAGTTTGAAGAGCAAAAACAAAAGCTCAGACTTCTGAGTAGTGTGAAACCCAAGACAGGAGAGAAGAGTAGAGATGATGCCTTGGAAGCTATAAAAGGAAACTTAGATGGGTTTTCCAGAGATGCCAAGATGCACCCTACTCCAGCATCGCACCCCAAGAAACCAGGTGTGGGAGTATTTCCCTCACAGGATCCTGTTCAGCCCAGAATGCCTCCTTGGATTTACAATGAGAGTCTGGTTCCAGATGCCTATAAGAAAATTTTAGAAACCACAATGACTCCAACTGGAATAGATACTGCTAAGCTTTATCCCATTCTGATGTCATCTGGACTTCCCAGGGAAACTCTTGGACAGATATGGGCCTTAGCTAATCGAACTACACCTGGCAAACTTACTAAAGAAGAACTTTATACCGTTCTCGCCATGATAGCAGTAACACAGAGGGGTGTTCCTTCCCTGAGTCCTGATGCTTTAAATCAGTTCCCAGCTGCTCCTGTTCCAACTCTGAGTGGCTTTCCTATGACTCTGCCTACTCCAGTGAGTCAGCCGACTGTGATACCTTCAGGCCCTGCAGGCTCCATGCCCCTCAGCCTTGGACAGCCTGTCATGGGCATTAACCTTGTTGGACCAGTGGGT